>LR812532.1:9960836-10203336 GCA_903798195.1 Danio kyathit | reverse complement strand
GAGGAAACTTGCAGTTTTGGGTGAACTGTCCATTTAAATTCTGATTTATGTTGTCACAGATGCTCAACTGATAAGTTTATTTGATCTTTGTCTTGTTTTGTCTATCAGATCACTAGTGTGGGACTCATGTTAGGTCGAGAAACGGGCCGTTACGTCTATCTGAACTGGCGGGGTGGTTGGGGAGATGCGGCCTCTTCCCATGAGAGTTTGCAAGCTTCACGCTCGTTTAAGAGAAGGACACGCCTCCCAGAGCAGCATGTGGAATGGGACACAGTGTCTGTACAGTCTAGTACTATGTAAGTTAATAGAAAATCTGAAAAACTAGTATATCACTTTAGAAATTAATTATTTAAATCATAGGTCTTAAAACCTTTTTAACTTCAATATTGTTGTTGTTATGATAACAAGTGATTGGTTAGTGACTACACATTTTAGTTTTATTCAAAATGTGCCAAGTTCAAATTAATAAGGAGTAAACAGCAAAGTTTTCCTTACTATAATCCCCGTAGGATCATCTCTAGAGTGCCCAAAATCTCTGTACAGCTGACCCATGAGCCTCCAGCACTTACCAATGAGATGTTCTGTATGACCGTTACCATCAAATCAGAAGAAGACACTGTGGCCAAAGACATCAAACTCACTGCAGGCCTCAAACCAGGTACTCTCTGGAGGAAAATTATTTATTTTTTTGCATTTTGTTGGACTGTTTTTACTGAGGTTTTCTGTCATATTCTGATATACTTGGTTCTATCTAGTGTTTTTTTTTTTTTTTGGAGATTTCAATCAAGTGATTGACTATATACACTGTACAGTGGCTACGGAGAGTATTCAGAACCCCTTAAATTTTTCACTCTTTATTATATTGCAGCCATTTGCTAAAATCATTTCGGCTCATTTTTTCCCTCATTAATGTACACACAGCACCCCATATTGACAGAAAAACATAGAATTGTTGACATTTTTGCAGATTTATTAAAAAAAGAAAAACTGAAATATCAAATGGTCCTAAGTATTCAGACCCTATGCTGTGACACTCATATATTTAACTCAGGTGCTGTCCATTTCTTCTGATCATCCTTGAGATGGTGCTACATCTACATTTGAGTCCAACTGTGTTTGATTATACTGATTGGACTTGATTAGGAAAGCCACACACCTGTCTACACTCTCCAGCTACTTTATTAGGTACACCTTACTAGTACCGGGTTGGTTTTGCCTTTTGCCTTTGCCTTGACAGGAGTGACACCCAGTGTGGTCCTCTGCTGCTGTAGCCCATCCGCCTCAAGGTTGGACGTGTTGTGCGTTCAGAGATGCGCTTCTGCAGACCTCGGTTGTAACGAGTGGTTATTGGAGTTACTGTTGCTTTTCTATCAGCTGAAACCAGTCTGGCTATTCTCCTCTGACCTCTGGCATCAATAAGGCATTTGCGCCCACAGAACTGCCGCTCACTGGATATTTTCTCTTTTTCGGACCATTCTCTGTAAACCCTAGTGATGGTTGTGCATGAAAATCCCAGTAGATCAGCAGTTTCTGAAATACTCAGAGCAGCCCGTCTGGCACCAACAACCATGCCATGTTTAAAGTCACTTAAATCACCTTTCCTACTCATTCTGATGCTCGGTTTGAACTGCAGCAGATCGTCTTGACCTTGTCTACATGCCTAAATGCCTTGAGTTGCTGTTATGTGATTGGCTGATTAGAAATTTGCATTAACAAGCAGTTGGACAGGTGTACCTAATAAAGTGGCTGGTGAGTGTAAATAAGACCTTACAGCTCACAATGCATGTCAGAGCAAATGAGAATCATGAGGTCAAAGGAACTGCCTAAATAGCTCAGACACAATTTGCTGCACTTAAGATTCCTAAGAGCACAGCGGCCTCCATAATCCTTAAATGGAAGACGTTTGTGCAACCAGAACCCTTGATAGAGCTGGCCGTTTGGCCAAACTGAGCTATTGGGGGAAAAGAGCCTTAAGGGCGTCACAAACCGGATACGCCGCGACGCAGTTGAAAGTATTGCACACCAGACGCGCACATTCGCATGCTATTTAAAACGAAACTAATCAGATGGCGCTCTGTGGCGCGGCAGAAATATGAACAGTGTCCTGAGTCGTGGCTGGGTGCCGTGGACAGCTTCCGACTTGCGGCGCCGGTGTGTGTACCCTGATAGAAACCTATGTTTAGAATTATGAAATGTGTGGAGCTGCGCGGCGCTTCTGGTGTGTGACCTGCTTTAGTGAGAGAGGTAAAGAAGAACCCAAAGATCACTGTTCCTGAGCTCCAGAGATGCAGTCGGGACATGGGAGAATGTTGTAGAAAGTCAACCATTACTGCAGCCCTCCACCAATCAGGGCCTGATTGGAGTTGCCTGACCGAAGACTCTTCTCAGTGCAAGACACTAAAAAACACCTGAAGGACTCCAAGATGGTGAGAAATAAGATTCTCTGGTCTGATGAGACCGAGATAGAACTTTTTAGCCTGAATTCTAAGCAGAGTGTCGAGAAAACCAGGCACTGCTCATCACTTGTCAGAAAGAATCAGAAAGAGCTTTATATCCAGGTATGTTCACACAAACGAGAAAATTTGTTTTCGTGACACAGCTTCTACATTGCAACAGAATGACAGAGACAGGACAAAAAAAACAGATAATAATATATTTTAAAAACAGAAGTAAGTAGTGAATGCTACAAATTAACAAGTGTATGTACAGGTATATTACTATATACAACGTTATATGTGCAGCTGTTATGTGCAAATTGGCATGTAAAGTAAGTTGTTAAATAAGTGTATGTGTGTATAAAAAGTGTCTTTCAAGTAGTGATGTTTGTTTCATAATTACTATCATCAAGTGTTCATGAGATGGATTGCCTGAGGGAAGAAAATGTTTCTATGCCTGGCTGTTCTGGTGCGCAGTGCTCTGTAGCGTCAACCAGAAGGTAACAGTTCAAAGAGGCTGTGTGCTGGGTGTGAGCGGTCCAGAGTGATTTTGGCTGCCCTTCTGCTCGCTCTGGATAAGTACAGTTCTTGGAGAGTAGGGAGGGTTGTACCAGGGATTCGCTCAGCAGTCTGAACTATTTGACGTAGTCCTCAAAGGTTAGATTTGGTAGCTGAGCTAAACCAGACAGTTATTGACGTGCAGAGGACTGATTAAAATAAATACAGTATACAGTCCCAACAGTAAAGCACGATGCTGTGGGGGTGTTTTTCAGCTGCAGGGACAGGACGATCGTTGCAATCGAGGGAAAGTAAATGCTGCCAAAGTACTGGGATATCCTGGACAAAAACCTTCTCCAGAGTGCTCAGGACCTCAGACAAAAGTTTACCTTCCAAGCACCTAGTAGGGCTGCACGATTCTGGCTAAAATGAGAATCACTATTTTTTTTTGCTTAAAATAAAGATCACGGTTTTCTCACGATTCTGTAGATGTAAAATAAAGGTTAATATGAGTGGGATATAACTATTGTTATTTCTCAAACATATGGTAAAACAACAATAATAATATAATGTATAGGTCTACTGTTGGTTAAAATACTAAATTTGCATTGGACTTGGAATGCTGGACTTGAACAGACTTTAAATTTGTCCTGGTCATTAATGCACAGTAAAGTGACGACACGAGAATACAACTATTCATAATTCTGATGTTGAATTATTGTGTTTGAGACATATGCTTGCAATCTGTCATTGACAACACTATTAGACCAATTTTTTTCTACTAGTAAAATGAGACATTTGTCATTATCAGATTCCCTCTTGCATTATATTCAACATTATATAGGCTAGAGTAGTTATACTGGCACTGTTAAACATTTATTCTCATGCACAACACTCTGTGTTCGCAATCATAACTCTAATGCGATATGATTATTTAAATGATGTGCGTGTGCGCTTCATACTTCCCACGCGGCTCCCGAATGATCACTCTGTGCCACAAACTGAATGTTATTTACTACTGTATTACCTGTTATTCACAGCCTATGCAGGTTCTGTTCACTAAAGTAGACTTCATTCACAGGCGTGCCCCTCATTGACAGACGGCATCTTGTGCCGTTTAAATGAAGCCTCGTCATCGCTAAAGTCAACATTTTCTCTTTCTTTCAAACATATAACCAACTTAAACAAATATAGTTCACCAAAATGTTTGACACACACACGTAGCCTGCTGTACTGTCCCACTAACACACTGATTTAATACCTGTGACAAAGTGAAAATAAAGTGACGTTTTGAAATGATAGAAAAACACAAACCCTGGTAAATACAACACACTAAATGAAACATAAACGGCTCGCGATTAGAATGAACAGCAAATCAGCCAGCAGAGTATCAATAACAGACATTTTATTGGTCATTTTTGTAAATTGGATGACTTACACACCTGTTAAGTTTCATGGCAGTAAACTGGTTTTCTCTATGCAGTGAAGTATTGCGTGTCCCTGCTGAAAAAAACAGCTTAAACCAGCCTAAGCTGGTTGGCTGGTTTTAGCTGGTCCACCAGCCTGATTTTAGAGGGGTTTTGGCCATTTCCAGGCTGGTTTCCAGTCATTTCCAGCCTGGTCTTAGCTGGTCAGGCTAGAAAATGACCAGCTTAAACCAGCTAAAACCAGCTTGATCAGCCTGGTTTAAGCTGGACATAGCTGGTTTTGGCTGGTCAAGCTGGTTTTAGCTGGTCGACTCCCAGCCTGGAAATGGCCAAAACCCCTCTAAAACCAGGCTGGTCGACCAGCTAAAACCAGCCAACCAGCTTAGGCTGGTTTAAGCTGGATTTTTCAGCAGGTGTGTGTGTGTGTGTGTGTGTGTGTGTGTGTGTGTGTGTGCGTGCGTGCGTGCGTGCGTGTGTGTGTTAGTTAGTTAGTTAGTTAGTTAGTTAGTTAGTTAGTTAATTAGTTAGTTAAAGAGCCGCTGAGCTAACAGCTGACAGGCCGGGGATACACACACACTGTATTTCTGACGGCAGACACGTGAACTAGGAGAACGTTTTTCTCTCGCGCTTGAACCACCACACCTTACAGATTATAATGGCTTTAACACACACATTTCAAAGTTGTGTGTCACAAAAACACTCCGTAATCCACTCAAAACGCTATTGAAACCCATTTTCGGAGCGCAAATTACCAGTTGTAAACACTGTAAACGGAAGTTCTAACCATTCTACCGGAAGACGCTGGTCGCTATGGTGACATGCATCAGCCAAGAAAAAGGTCTATACCTTATAAATACAATATGTGACTCTTTCAACACCATTTGAAGGTGTCCACGTTGCTGAACAATGTATGCAAAACAATGTGAAGACTTAAAATAACGAAGGAGTGGCTTTTCAACAACTCCATGACTGTTCTTGAATGGCCCAGCCAGAGCCCTGACCTAAAACCAATTAAGCATCTCTGGAGAGACCATAAAATGGCTGTTCACCAACGTTTACCATCCAATCTTACAGAACTGGAGAGGATCTGCAGGGATGAATGACAGAGGATCCCCAAATCCAGGTGCGAAAAACTTTCCCAAGATTTCGCATCTTTCCCGAAAACACTCATGTCTGTATTAGATCAAAAGAGTGCTTCTACTAAATACCGAACAAAGGGTCTGGATACTTAGGGCCATGTGATTTTACAGTTTTTCTTTTTTTAATAAATCTGCAAAAATGTCAACAATTCTGTGTTTTTCTGTCAATATGGGGTGTACATTAATGAGGAAAAAAAAATTAACTGAAATGATTTTAGCAAATAGCTGCTACATAACAATAAGAGAAAAAATTGAGGGGTCTGAATACTTTCCCTACCCACTGTATACAGGGAGTGCAGAATTATTAGGCAAGTTGTATTTTTGAGGATTAATTTTATTATTGAACAACAACCATGTTCTCAATGAACCCAAAAAACTCATTAATATCAAAGCTGAATATTTTTGGAAGTAGCTTTCAGTTTGTTTTTAGTTTGAGCTATTTTAGGAGGATATCTGTGTGTGCAGGTGACTATTACTGTGCATAATTATTAGGCAACTTAACAAAAACAAATATATACCCATTTCAATGATTTCTTTTCACCAGTGAAACCAATATAACATCTAAACATTCACAAATATACATTTCTGACATTCAAAAACAAAACAAAAACAAATCAGTGACCAATATAGCCACCTTTCTTTGCAAGGACACTCAAAAGCCTGCCATCCATGGATTCTGTCAGTGTTTTGATCTGTTCACCATCAACATTGCGTGCAGCAGCAACCACAGCCTCCCAGACACTGTTCAGAGAGGTGTACTGTTTTCCCTCCTTGTAAATCTCACATTTGATGATGGACCACAGGTTCTCTATGGGGTTCAGAACTGGTGAACAAGGACGCCATGTCATTAGTTTTTCTTCTTTTAGACCCTTTCTTGCCAGCCAAGCTGTGGAGTACTTGGACGCATGTGATGGAGCATTGTCCTGCATGAAAATCATGTTTTTCTTGAAGGATGCAGACTTCTTCCTGTACCACTGCTTGAAGGTGTCTTCCAGAAACTGGCAGTAGGACTGGGAGTTAAGCTTGACTCCATACTCAACCCAAAAAGGCCCCACAAGCTCATCTTTGATGATACCAGCCCAAACCAGTACTCCACCTCCACCTTGCTGGCGTGTGAGTCGGACTGGAGCTCTCTGCCCTTTACAGATCCAGCCACGGGCCCATCAAGACTCACTCTCATTTCATCAGTCCATAAAACCTTAGAAAAATCAGTCTTGAGATATTTCTTGGCCCAGTCTTGACGTTTCAGCTTGTGTGTCTTGTTCAGTGGTGGTCGTTTTTCAGCCTTTCTTACCTTGGCCATGTCTCTGAGTATTGCACACCTTGTGCTTTTGGGCACTCCAGTGATGTTGCAGCTCTGAAATATGACAAAACTAGTGGCATCTTGACATCTTGGCAGCTGTACGCTTGACTTTTCTCAGTTCATGGGCAGTTTATTTTGCGCCTTGGTTTTTCCAGACGCTTCTTGCTACCCTGTTGACTATTTTGAATGAAACACTTGATTGTTCTATGATCACGCTTCAGAAGCTTGGCAATTTTAAGAGTGCTGCATCCCTCTGCATGATATCCCACTATTTTTGACTTTTCGGAGCCTGTCAAGTCCTTCTTTTGACCCATTTTGCCAAAGGAAAGGAAGTTGCTTAATAATTATGCACACCTGATATAGGATGTTGATGTCATTAGACCACACCCCTTCTCATTACAGAGATGCACATCACCTAATATGCTTAATTGGTAGTAGGCTTTCGAGCCTATACAGCTTGGAGTAAGACAACATGCATAAAGAGGATGATGTGGTCAAAATACTCCTTTGCGTAATAATTCTGCACTCCCTGTGTATAGTTATAAATTTCGAAACATAGTTTGTAGAATTATAACAGAATAAAGAGGCACTTTGCAGTCTGAAGCAACCTGAATGTGCTTTAAGTATCTGAAAGGTTCCATACAAGCACTGAGATAAATTATTTTTCTATTTTTTGCTTAGCGATATTGCTGTTCGATTATTAGTGACGTCATAGACTGCAGCGGCTCTACTGACGCTAATGCACAGATTTCCATTAACATATCAAACATTTTGTACTGTCCTTGAACCATAACTCTGTTTACATTTCATTTCACATCATAAAAGCATTTTTAGATGAAAGTACATTTGAGTTTCAAGAGCCGTTCGGAATGAACTCACACAAAGCACCAGTATATGTTAATATGAATCTGTGCGTTACTCTTTTAGACTCGACGCGGTCTAGGATGTCATCAGTAATACTCAAACATGTCACAGCCGCATGTCTCAAGCACCCTTCAGAGCCAACACACACAATGTGCACATGAGCACTTAAAAGCAGCCTTCTGTAAATAAGTGAGCTGTGTGTGTGCGCAGTATAATTCATTTCAAATGGCTTTTTTAGAGCATTTGAATGGGGAAAAACACAAACACAACCTAGTAAAACTACACATTGCAATAACGTTTGTTTAAAGTAGAGCTGGCACAATATATTGTAATAAAAGTATATTCAATATTTATATCATAGAGATGTGTAATAAATTAAATATAATTAAATATGCCAAGTATTTGTTTGCTGCATGCATACACTACCTGACAAAAGTCTTGTCACCTATACAATAACTTGACTTCTAGTTGATCATTTGGTATTAGAAGTGGCTTATACTTTATGTAGGTTGTTTATCCAGATTGGACCAATCAGATGGGGACTTTCTAGTTTTATACCCACATTCCCACTAGATAATATTATTATGCAAATGCAGTTCTTTAGAACAAAGAATTAAAAAAAAAATACTAATGGTGTAGGAAGCAAGGAAAATGACAACAGCTAATCAGATTGTCAAACAAAGATTTCAGTCATTCATCATTGCATTTTAAAGTCTCAATGTTTGAACCTTGAAATAGAAGAGAAATAGCAAAAAAAGATTGCATTTCTCTAGTGAAACCGTGAGAAACCTATGGATAGTGAAAAGGTGTCTTCCAGAAACTGGCAGTAGGACTGGGAGTTGAGCTTGACTCCATCCTCAACCCGAAAAGGCCCCACAAGCTCATCTTTGATGATACCAGCCCAAACCAGTACTCCACCTCCACCTTGCTGGCGTCTGAGTCGGACTGGAGCTCTTTGCCCTTTACCGATCCAGCCACGGGCCCATCAAGACCCACTCTCATTTCATCAGTCCATAAAACCTTAGAAAAATCAGTCTTGAGATATTTCTTGGCCCAGTCTTGACGTTTCAGCTTGTGTGTCTTGTTCAGTGGTGGTCGTTTTTCAGCCTTTCTTACCTTGGCCATGTCTCTGAGTATTGCACACCTTGTGCTTTTGGGCACTCCAGTGATGTTGCAGCTCTGAAATATGGCAAAACTGGTGGCAAGTGGCATCTTGGCAGCTGCACGCTTGACTTTTCTCAGTTCATGGGCAGTTATTTTGCGCCTTCGTTTTTGGTTTGGTTTTTCCACACGCTTGCGACCCTGTTGACTATTTTGAATGAAACGCTTGATTGTTCGATGATCACGCTTCAGAAGCTTGGCAATTTTATGAGTGCTGCATCCCTCTGCAAGATATCTCACTATTTTTGACTTTTCAAAGCCTGTCAAGTCCTTCTTTTGACCCATTTTGCCAAAGGAAAGGAAGTTGCTTAATAATTATGCACATCTGATATAGGGTGTTGATGTCATTAGACCACACCCCTTCTCATTACAGAGATGCACATCACCTAATATGCTTAATTGGTAGTAGGCTTTCGAGCCTATACAGCTTGGATGTATAGAAGTGGATGATGTGGTTAAAATACTCATTTGCCTAATATTTCTGCACTCCCTGTATGCTAGGTTTTTACATACTAGTATCTGTTTAATAGACACTTATCCGATCTATTAAGTAAAATGTTATGCACTTTTATACAATTTGCAGCAATTTAAAACAAATCTAAAACACAAAATTGGCCTTGCACATTGAAATTGAAGTTTTCAGAATCATTTAAGACAGAGAAATGTGATGCGTTGGAATATTTCTTGCATTCTTATTTGTGTTTATTGTATTCCTCTATCATTTTAGGTCAGGATGCCAATCTCACACAGTCCACCCAAATCACACTAAATGGCTCCGAGGTGTGTGACGATTCTCATCCTGCCCTGCTTCCTGACATTCCCCTCGGAGACCTGCAACCTGGCCAGAAGGTACCACTTTTTTTTACAATGACTAAAATACTCATCCAATGGCCTTGACTCCAGTTTAATGTTGTATACTTGTTGTTATCTTGTGTGTCAGATTGTGAAGCCTCTGTATATCCGCTGCGTGAGCACTGGATCCAGAATATTACTGTTTCATGTAGCCTATTCAGTGAGTGCCACGGTCGAGGGCAAGGACATCACTTGCAAGTGTCACAAAGTACGTAATGTATTCTTAGGAAAGGTTTTGTAAATTTTTTATCAAAATCACACATAAAACCTAATTTTTGAATAATATTTACTCCGGTATACAGTACAATTCACAGTTGTTATGTTCTTCACCTGCAGGATGAAACAGTTACAGTAGAAACGGTTGTTCCCTTCGAAGTGGCTATGAAGTTTGTGTCCAGTAAGGTAAGAGGTTTCACTTGGGGGATTTTGGGAATGAAAATCCTTTGTCGTTTATTTGTTTCAAGCCCAAATTGTTGTCTCTCTTCTGTGGAAAACTGCTATTTTTCAATACTACAGACAGAGGTGAATAGAAACAGCTGGCAGACTTCAAAAGTTAGGTGCTGGAAATACCTGCAAATGCTTGAATTTTGTGTTTTCAAGATTTAAAAAGTGCTTAAAGAGCCCCTATTATGCATTATAAAAGGTCATATTTTGGTTTTGGGGGTCTCCAACAACAGTCTGATATGCATGCAAGGTCAAAAAACACTTTCATTGTCTTATAATATGCATTTATGTTTACCTAATTATCCCAATGATTCATTCAGCGATTCATTTGTTCCCAAACTCCTCCTTAGTGCGATGTTAATCTGCAGTGATTGGTCGATTACAATCAGTGTGAGACAGAGAGAAATGCCCAGCACAGCTTATCAACAATTTTGAAGTGGTCAGAGTGCAGAGTCTATGTGTGAGCCCAATGCGGGAGTGCATTAAATCAGTGCAGCTAAACACCAGCATATTACTCTATTCCTAACTATGACACAAATTCAGTATTAATGCACACAGTGGCAAAAGCTAAACTATTTTGAAACTTGACCACCGCACGGGTGGTGACAGCTGACGGTGGCCATAGCAACGACAAACTGCAGTGGATCGCGAGCTCACAAACGCATTTAAATCCATAAACAAAGCGGCAAGCACCACATTTTCAACGTGGCTTTAGACGCGATATGAGAATATAAAGAGTTAACCTGATACAGTACAAGCGGTTACAAGTAACAAAACACAATTAAATACATAATTTGCAAGCTAGAGAAAACAAGGAGGCAACCATTTGGTCCCACTTTTTATTAAGTGTCGCTTATACCTGTGAACTTACATGGTAATTAGATGTGTAAGTAGTATGTAACTACAGTGTATGTACACACTGGTACAGAGTATTTACTTGTGTATACTGGTGTAACTACACTCATGTAACAACCAACTGAATAGTATGTGTAAGTACAAATGTGTAACAGGACATTGGTAACAACAGTAGGAAAGTACACATCTGTAACAAGAATTATGTAAGTGCATTGTGTAACAACAATATGTACTTGCAGATGTTTTCCCACTTCCACACCTGTTTGCAGATTATGCACTTGTGAACACTGTATGGCTGCATTAGAAGGTTTCACCTTGTGATACCAGTGTACTTGCATGGTAAATCCACAGGATCCACTCAATATAAAGTGTAAAATGGTCACAAATTACTGTTCATACATTCATTCATTTTCTTTTCGGCTTAGATGGGTTGCAGCTGGAAGGGCATTCACTGTGTAAAACATATGCTGGATAAGTTGGCAGTTCATTCCGCTGTGGCGACCCCAGATTAATAAAGGGACTAGGCCGAAACGAAAATGAATTTTATTTTAAACTTTATATTGTGGACCGTTCCTGTGGAGTTACCATGTAACTACACTGTTATTAAAGTGTTGCATAGAAGATATTTCTACAAGTTACACAGTAATTTGTGACCATTTTACACTTTATATTAAGTGGACATTTCCTGTGGAGTTACCATGTAAGTACACTGGTATCACAAGGTGAAACCTTCTAATGCAGCATTAGTTCTGCCATACAGTGTTCACAAGTACATGATCTGCAAACAGGTGTGGAAGTGGGAAAACATCTGCAAGTACATATTGTTGTTACACAATGCACTTACATAATTCTTGTTACAGATGTGTACTTTCCTAGTGTTGTTACCAATGTCCTGTTACACATTTGTACTTACACATACTATTCAGTGGGTTGTTACATGAGTGTAGTTACACCAGTAATACAAAAGTAATACAATGTAAACGTGTGTACATACACTGTAGTTACATACTACTTACACATCTAATTACCATGTAAGTTCACAGGTATAAGCGACACTTAATATAAAGTGGGACCAACCATTTTAATTGGACTTACTTACACTTGTGAAATGGAGGAAGAAACTGTTTCATGATCTGTGTACTGTAAAGTTCCTGTCAAGCTCTGACAAAGTCCCATACATCAATAGTCTTTTCTCATCCTTCCTTTAACAAACGGCTGACGAATGCCCCATTGTAAGCGTGTAGATTGCTGAAGCACTCGTCAGAAAAATGACGGGAAGGCTGGGGCTATAATGCTGAGGTATTTTTGCAAAAATAAACTTCAACCCCTGACTCTTCACAGCCTCATCTTTGGGTAGCGAAAATAACACTAACTTTCCCTCACACTTCAGAGCACAGCATCTTTGTGACTTTATTCAATAAGGATCTGCTACAGTGTTTGTCTTCATTTTTTTCTACAGTGTTTGTAGGCAGGGCCGGGGGTTTAAATTTTCCCTGCGCATGCAACAAATGGGCGGGGCTTGAGTTCCGTATTGACGTCACGCCGACACAGCTAAAGACTCGTTACAGCGGCGATTCACTTGAACCACTATAAATCGACTCTTTTATAGATGAATCAATAGTTTTAAACACGGTGCACTTTTAGATTTAAGCCTTAGCTGGATATTTCACTTCACTTAGAGCTGTGTTACACACTGCATGGAAGGTCATTTTCAAAAACCCATAATAGGGGCTCTTTAAATTTTTGCATAAAGTGCTTGAAAATGTAATTGTGTAAATAAAATAAAATAAATATTTTTGCTTTTGCAGCAAATGAAACTCATCTGTAGCATGATCTGCCAGTCTTGGGCTTGGGGAAAACATGGCATAAAGTAGTTTCCTTGAATTCTTTACTATACGATATGATACTATACATTACAATATGATACTATACTATATGATACTGTATGATACTATACGATACAATATGATACTATACTATATTATGCTATATGATACAATACGATACTATACGATATGAGACAATGCTATACAATACAATACTGTACTATACTACAGAATACTATAAAAAATAGCATCTGAAATAATGTAGTATGAAGCATGTATATGTATGTAAATTGCCACACTTGTAAAGTGCTGGAAACATTTAAAAATGCATCTGGAAAGTGCTTTAAACATGCTTAAATTTGACTTTAAAAATGTGTATCATGTCAAACATTACATCACGATTCGATACTTGGTATAAAAGATTGACCGAAAACTTATATGATTGAGAAAAACAACGGAAAATATGAGCCGGAAAAAAAAAGGCTATGCTGTGCCGCACTACCCAGCAGCACTACTGCGCACTAGTTTAACTATCCCTGCAGCTGTAGTCACTGTGCAGTCTGTAGGGCTTTCACAGCAGATGCAGAAAGCACTTCACTATGAAACCCATTGATTTCAATGGCTAGTGCTGTGCAAGGGTGGTTTGTTGCTGTGGCGACCAAAGCACAAGAGCAGCAGAGTACAGATCCTCTCTGTGGTAATTCCGCTCATGTACACGTATGTTGTAACTAATCACTATCACCAGTAAAGCAAAGTCAGCTCAAATTACACCAAACAGGGCATTCATATGTAGTATACTTGTGTATACTGTCATGGTAACGCTGGTAAAATGAAATCTCTCAACTAGTTCACTGTCAATAAACTTTTATCATCAATAAAACGTGGTTATTTTAGTTGCGTGTGTTTTTTTTATTGGTATAATCTAAGTTATTGAGTTAAAAAAAAGTCTTAATTTATTTGATATTATTTAATAAAATAATAAATTATTATTACAAAGCATTATTGGTTTCGGTTTTGGTCTTCAGCCAAGTGCATCCAAAAGTTTTGGTTTCAGTTTTGACTTAGAATTTCCTTTTTGGTGCATCTCTTTTTAATATAAATCCCTATCCTAAATACAAAAAAAATATTTTAAGCCAAATTTAAATAAAGGGATTTACTTCTAAGACGTTGTGTCAGTATTTATGTAAGTACCTATGTAAATAAATTAAAATGGACTGTTGATTAAAATGCTAAAGTTAATGTGGACTTAAATCTTTCTGCAGAGGTGACATCAGAATACAAATATTCAATATTCTGAAGCTTAATATACAGAATTAGTTATGATACATGTTTCACTCGGTCACTGACAACATGAACAACACTGAACATGTCACCATTTTTCTCAGAAAACATAATTCTAAAGGTTCCGTTGACTTGAAATTTTCACAGATGTTGGTAACAACCAAAGAAATCCATATATGCAAAGAAAACAAAACTAATTAGTTTAGAAATTAAGTTATGTGCAAAAGGGAAAAGTATTGAACACACAAAGAAAGGGAGGTGTAGAAAGGCAGTGAAAGCCCAGACAGCAGCTGAAATCTCTCAGTAGTTCTTCAGCAACCCTTTGCCCTTTGTCACTGTCGGTTAACATGAGCTGCTTCAATCCAACATCTACATTACGAGCATGATGAAGATGAAATCATGGTGGACATTTCAGCAAGACAATGATACACAGCAAAGTAAACACTCAAATGCTTTCAGAGAAAGAAAATCAAGCTGTAGAATGGCCCAGCCAATCCCCTGACTTGAATCCAATAGAAAATAATGATCAGATTTAATAATTGAGGGCGCAGAACCATCAAGATTTTTACACTCTGTGTAAGCAATGCATGTGACTTCATTCTCTATATGGGAGGCGTTTTTAAGCTGCCATCACCAAAAAAGCATTTCCTATAAAATATTAAATACATTTCAGTAGTTCAGTACTTTCTCCTTGTGTCATTCCAATGCTATTATTACGCATAACTCAATTTTCAGATTTTTTTGTTTTATTTTTATGTTTGTTTTGTTTGGGTTTTTGCCAAAATCTGGTTTAATTCCATCTCAGCTCCTTTAGAAATATAATTCCCAGGAAAAAACATGACGTGTTCTATATTTATTTTCCCCACTGTAAATACACATTTATTACTAGTAAAGTCAGACATTTTGGTATTATCAGATTCAGATGAAGACTTTTCATTTATGTGTGTGTGTGTGTGTGTGTGTGTGTGTGTGTGTGTGTGTGTGTGTGTGTGTGTGTGTGCGTGTGCGTGTGCGCGTGTGTGTGTCAGTTTGAGCATTTGGAGCGCGTGTATGTGGATATCCCATTCTTGCTGATGATGGACATTTTAAGTGCGTCTCCATGGCCAATCGAGCTGGTGGAAAGTGAAGTCCAGCTGGCCTCCAGTATGACTGCCATTGATCAGCCCCAGAGTCAAGTGGAAGGAGGTGGGAGAGCTTGATTCCTAATGGTTAGATTGCAATAAATATACAGTTAAAGTCAAAATTATTAGCCCCCCTGTGCATTTTTTTCCGTTTTCAAATATTTCCCAAATGATGTTTAACAGAGCAAGGATTTTTCTATAATATTATTTCTTCTGGAGAAAGTCTTATTTGTTTTATTTCAGCTAGAATAAAAGCAGTTTTTATTTTAATAAAAAAAACCTTTTAAGGTTAATATTATTAGCCCCTTAAACATTTTTTTCCCTGAATGTCAACAGAACAAACCACTGTTATACAATGACTTGCCTAATTACCCTAGTTAAGCCTTTAAATGTCACTTTAAGCTGAATACTAGTACCTTGAAAAAATGTATAGTAAAATATTATGTACTGTCATCATGGAAAAGATGAAAGAAATCAGTTATTATAAATTAGTTATTTAAACAATTATGTTTAGAAATGTGTTGAACAGGGCCGGATTAACCAATGGGCATTATGGGCACAGGCCCAGGGGCCCGTGCGCACTTGGGGCCCCTGCTGAAATGCTGATTTTGGAGTGTCTATTTAGGCTAAGTGCAAATAGCGCACCTCGTTGTAATAAGCTAGTTAAGTGCTTCCCGCCAGCGCCGTTTGATTGACAGAGTCAACATAACTAAAGAACGCAGCAGGCCGCAGGTGGGAGTGGTGTAGCTCGTAAAGAGTATGGATATGTGTTTTGAGGCGACCGATCATGAACTCGGTTCGAATTCAGCAACTGATGAACACGTTCTTCTTTTTTTCCCCCATTACATAGCAGATTGGAAATACATTTATTTTCAATAGAAAGGAAATGTTTTTGTTTAAAAATTTAAATAAAGTATATAAAATATATAAAATGAGTCACACTGTATTTAATAAGGATAATAATAATTATAAATATTCTATAAACAGTTATTTTCCACCTGGTGTTAAATGTAAGCGACATCTTAATATAATTAATCTGTATTTACAATGTTAGTCGCCCTGCTTCACCCATATTCTCCGACCTCATGGAGAGAGAGACAGAGAGAGAGACAGAAAAAGCCACTGAAGAGGAGAGAGACAGGAGAGAACTGGTACAGTGTGTGTGATTTCGGATACTTTCAGCCTTAAAATCAAGTGCTTTTTGCCTACTCTTCTTCATCACGGTAGGAATCATTAATAAGTGTGTGTGTTATGGAAGACTCAAATTCATAGAACTGGATTGGAGAGGTGTTATATCCAAATTATGCATTATAAGTTTGTAGAAGTTATACATTAAAAATACCCTTAAATATAAATGTTAGTACTGCTTCAGTGAACTTAAACAAGTATATTAAAAACCATAAATTTTCACTAGTTTTATTAGTATTTTTATCAAAGTGTGCTTTAAATGCTTTTAAAATCAGGTAAATCTTTGTTGAATATAAATATATGTACGATGTCATTTATTTAAAAAATGTGGGCAAAATATTATAGATTAACTTTATTTTAAAAATATTATATTAATCTTATTTTTTAATTCAACTATAGAGGTGCGGCCTTTTAGGGGGGCCTACAAGACATTGTGCCCAGGGGCCTCTGAATTCTTAATCCGGGCCTGGTGTTGAACAAAAATTGGGGAACAAAATAAACAGGGGGGCTAATAATTCAGAAGGGACTAATAATTTTGACTTCAGCTGTATGTATTAAAGGGATAGTTCACCCAAAAATGACCATCTACACACTGTTTTCATTCTTGTGTGGTTATAAACCTTTAAAACCTTAAAAAAAGTTTCTTTTAATTTCTGTTGAACACAAAAGAAGATGTTTTGTAGAATGTTAGAAACCAGAAACAATTGACTTCCGTTTGTAGGAAAAACACACAGCTAAGGAACTCATTGATTACCAGTTTTCAAAATATCTTATTTTTAAAATATCTTATAAATCAAACAGATTTGTGACAAGTGAGGGGTGAGTGTATATAATGACAGAATTTTCCGTTTTGAATGAACTATGCCTTTAATTGGGTTAATTAATCCTGTAGGTGGTATTTGAGGAACTCTTGTACACTGCTGTAAACATGCTCACTGATGTTCTTTATTTGTGTTGTGTGTCCAGTCACTCTGCAGACCAGTGAATGTGCCAGTGAGTGTTTCCTGCTCAAATGTCCTCCTGTTCAGAACGGCACCAGCACTGTCGCCTCAGGACACTACATCATTTCCTGGAAGAGGTGACAATTATCTTTATATGTTCTCATTTAGCTAAAAGGTATATTACATTAAAGGCATGACATAAGAAAGCAAATTTATTATTATTATTATTATTATTATTATTATTATTATTTTTAAGGGTAATGTGTATTTATATAGCGCATTTATTGTGTATGGCCATACACCCAAAGCGCTTCACAATCATGAAGGGGGTCTCTCCACACCACCACCAGTGTGTAGCATCCACTTGGATGATGCAACGGCAGCCACAGGACAACGGCGCCAGTGCGCTCACCACACACCAGCTATTGGTGGAGTGAAGAGACCGTGATAGAGCCAATTCGGTGGATGGGGATGATTAGGAGGCCATGATCTATAAGGGCCGACTGAGGGACTTTGGCCAGGACACCGGGGTTACACCCCTACTCTTTACGAGAAGTGCCATGGGATTTTTAATGACCACAGAGAGTCAGGACCTCGGTTTAACGTCTCATCCGAAAGACGGTGCAGTTTTGAAAATGTTATCATCGCTTATTCTCATGGCCATCCAGTAAGACTTTCCTAATATAAATGAAGATGTTTTATAATTAAGACAATTATGTCCCTCAGTTCAAAGATCAAAGTCGACCCTTTAAAATCAACCTATATGAATTAAGCTATTTAAAACAGATAAAATAGACACGTCAAAAAATAATAATAATTCAATATGGGGCATGTGAGAGATTTGGCGTGGATGCCAACATCAACAGCCTGAGGTATCAAGACATTTGTGCTGCGCATTACATTACAAACCACAGGATAGGGCAAATTCTTCAGCAGGATAGCGCTCCTCATACTTCAGCCTCCACTATTGAGCATGTCTGGGGTAAGATGGAGGAGGCATTGAAGATGAATCCAAAGGATCTTGATGAACTTTGAGAGTCCTTCAAGAATGCTTTCTTTGCCGTTCAGTTATTTGAGTCAATGCAGAGATGTATGGATGCAGTCGTCCAAGCTCATGGGAGTCACACACAATATTAATTCTTTTTCCACTGCACCATGACTTTATATTGTATGCTGTACATTAATTCTGTTCAGTGACAAGACTTTAGTCTAACTAAAGTCAGACCTTACTGTTCTAATTAAATAATTAAAAATCAAGGCATGATCATGTTTTATTTTGGTGAAATAAGCGCAATCTAGAGGCCTTTGCCTTTCATATAAGCCGCTTCTGATACCAAATGATCAACTAGAAGTCAAGTAATTCTTTGTTGTTCCAAAAACTTGGATAGGCGACAAGACTTTTGTCAGGTAGTGTATACTCTGGTTAAATAACTATCACAGGGTGTGACCAAGAAGTCCAGAAATCTAATCTGCCTAAAATCTAATTTATCAAACGGCAAAGCACAAACAAAGCAGCATTGCTTGTGGACATTATTAATCAACAAATGTAGGGAATAGTGGATGAGGGTATAGGGGAGATTTTGAATACAGCAAATGAGTGACTAAAAATACAAGCTCAACCATACCTCCTTGATGTATGAGAATGAAGCCTTATTGGTTCTTGCATGTCAAGCAAGCAGGATTGAGCTTTCTTGATCAAATTTCAATACCGTTCACTTTTTTTTTAAGCTGGTCTGTGTCTTAATTTATGTCTGTTCATCATGTAAGTGACCTTACCTCTTTAGATAATATCAGTCAGGTCTGCATTTTAGGTAAATGTGACTTTTGGTGGCAGAACACGTGTATATAATTGATTTGATTGAAATATTTTTGTTCTTAATATGAATTAATTTCTTTAAAGTTTGGAACTGCACAACAGATATATACTTTTTCAGTAAATTAAAGGGATAGTTTAGCCAAAATTAAAAATTCTATAATTTATTCACCTTTCATTTGTCACAAACCTCTTTGAGATTGTTTCTTCTATCGAACACAAAAGAAGATATTTTGATGAATGCTGGAAACCTGTAACCATCGACTTCCATTGTATTTGTTTTTTCCTGCTATGGAAGTAACAATGGTTACAGGTTGTCAGCTTTCTTCAAAATATCTCATCTTCTTTTGTGTTCTCAAACTCCAAACCACATAAGAGAGAGTAAAAAATTAGTACATTTTCATTTCTGGGTGAACTATCCCTTTAACTCTGACTTCTCAAACATACAGGGTTTTAATACCTGCTTGTTTTGTTTTTGTTTTCGATCCAGAAAGTCTACATTTACTGAGACGTCAGTGGTGAGAACCGTCATTACTCTGCCACATGTGATGGTGGAGAATATTCCTCTATATGTCCATGCAGGTCAGTCATTAAAATCAGTCATTTAGATCAGTGTTTCTCAACCACGTTTTTGGAGGACCACCAGCTCTGCACATTCTCCATGTCTTTTTAACCAAACACACCTGATTCAAATCATCAGCTCATTAGCAGAGACTGAAAGAGCTGTAATGGGTGTGACAGACAAAGGAGACATCCAAAACATGCAGTGCTGTGGTCTTCCAGGAACGTGGTTGAGAAACACTGATTTAGATTAAATCATCTGAGACTGATGATTTTATTCAGCTCATTCTGTCTTCTTCTTTGTTGTTGTAGAGGTGCCGTCGTTTGGTCGCGTGCGCGAATCTTTACCAGTTAGGTACCATCTAGAGAATCGGACGGGCCTGGTTCAGGATGTCGAGATCAGTGTGGAGCCCAGTGATGCTTTTATGTTTAGTGGACTCAAACAGGTCAGTGCAGAAGGTTGCTTCATGCTTTCTTCACATACAGTTGAAGTTAGAATTATCAGCCCTCCTGCATATTTTTAAACATAATAGATTTATTAACTCATTTCTAGTAGCTGATTTCTTTTATCTTTGCCATGATGACAGCACATAATATTTTACTAGATATTTTTCAAGATACTAGTATTCAGCTTAAAGTGACATTTAAAGGATTAACTAGGTTAATTAGGTAAGTTAGGGTAATTAGGCAAGTCATTGTATAACAGTGGTTTGTTCTGTAGACAATCGGAAAGCTTAAGGGGGCTAATAATATTGACCTTAAAATGGTTTTAAAAAATTAAAAACTGCTTTTATTCTAGCAGAAATTAAACAAATAAGACTTTCTCCAGAAGAAAAAATATGATCAGAAATACTGTGAAAAATTCCTTGCTCTGTTAAACATCATTTGGGAAATATTTAAAAAAATGAATCACAGGAGGGTGAATTATTTTGACTTCAACCATATACAGTTGAAGTCAGAATTATTAGCCCCACTGAAATATGAACTCAGTTTAATATTCTCCTTTCTTAACCAACCATTCATCAATAATACATGAATGAAAAGCTATTTATTAAGCTTTTGGTTGATGTATAAATCTCAATTTCAATTATTTTTTTTTTTGACCGGTCTTGTGGTCCAGGCTCTAATATATTGCATAAAAAACAAATATTTAAATGTCAGTTTTTTGCCAATATGTAGTTCCAGCATCCAGCACAGTCACTCGGAAGGCCTGGTTTTCATTCTGTGTTTATTTGTGTGCAGGTGCGAATGAGGATTTTGCCGGGTGCTCAACAGGAGATGTTGTATAATTTCTATCCTCTGATGGCGGGATATCAAGTCCTCCCTCAGCTCAACATCAACCTGCTGCGCTTTCCAAACATCTCCGGTCAACTGCTGCGCCGTTTTCTGCCGTCACGCATCTTTGTCAAGGTAATCAGTCAAGACGTCATTATCCATCAAATAAATCTTGGTGAAAGATAATGCTGCATACCATTCTGAATGACATACAGTTGCAATCAGAATTATTGAATCCCCTTTGAATTTTTTTCTTTTTTGAATATTTCCCAAATTATGTTTAACAGAACAAGGAAATTTTCACAGTATGTCTGATAATATTTTTTCTTTTGGAGAAAGTCTTGTTTGTTTTATTTCGGCTAGAATAAAAGCAGTTTTTAATTTTTTAAAGCCCATTTTAAGGTCAAAATTATTAGCCCCTTTAAGCTATATATTTTTTCAATAGTCTACAGAACAAACCATCATTATACAATAACTTGCCTAATTACCCTAACCTGCCTAGTTAACCTAATTAACCTAGTTAAGCCTTTAGATGTCACTTTAACCTGTATAGAAGTGTCTTAAAAATATCTAGTAAAATATTTTTTACTGTCATCATGGCAAAGATAAAATAAATCAGTTATTAGAGATGAGTTATTAAAACTATTATGATTAGAAATGTGTTGAAAATTTTTTCTCTCCGTTAAACAGAAATTGGGAAAAAAAATTTACGGGGGCTAATAACTCAGGGGGTTGAATAATTCTGATTGCAACTGTATGTTATTGTCATTTAAAATTCAATTTAGGATCAATTGTGATACAAACACTGGTGGTGGTGTTGGTGGTAGTAACTTTTCAAGTGATAATTCTTTTTACTTAAAGTGCTCATATTAGTACCTTAAAGGCAGAGATAAGGGACTCGAGTCACATGACTTGACTCGAGTCAGACTTAAGTAGCAAAATTTAGGACTTGAGACTTTCTTGACAGATATCCAAAAAAGACTCAACTTGACTTGGACTTGAGTTAAATGACTCGAAATAACTTGTTTTTGTTAAATACATAATCGTTTGATATATTGATATACGTATATTGTGCATTCTTTAAAAAAAAAAAGTGAAAGTTCTAAGTCACGCATGTGCAGGATGCTCATCGGTTCTCAGATCAGTCAGAAACATACTGTTCTGAATAAAGCACTGCAACTGATTCCTGACTCGAGTTGATGATTTTTTAAGTTAAGTGGAAAACTCGGGATATTGTTTTTTCCCATGCCAGAGGGAGTGCCAGGCAAGTTAAAAGGTAAGTAACTTCAAGTAGTTTGTGTATTAGTGTTTATTGGAAATGCAAACCATTTTAAAAGAATCAGTTAGATTTGCTGAACTGGATCAATCGGTTCATTAAGAACCACTTTAAATGATTCATTAGATTCATTAGAACGATTTTATTTGCTATTCGGCCATCAGATGAAGAGCAAGCGGTGACGGAAAATGGAAGGCGCTTCGCCAAAGATAATTCAATTCAGGTTTAAAGATTACAAGCAATACAACGCCAAGAAGAAAAGATCAGCAACATGCAAAGCATGCAACTCAAAAATTTGCATTTCAATCACCACCACTTCTAATTTCATTTGACACTTCAAATCACACAAAAAATATAAGTTAGTTCTGCTGATTTCGGCTTATGTCTTGGCTAATCAAAGTTTATGCTATTTGTCAGTGCTTCCCACACATAGACTTATTTTACTTATTATATTATATTATATTATATTATATTATATTATATTATATTATATTATATTATATTATATTATATTATATTATATTATATTATATTATATTATATTATATTATATTATATTATATATATTAACATTATATATTTATATTAATATTATATTATATTAATATTAATCATATTAAATATGTAAGTTTGAAAATCTACAAAAATTTGATTGACTTGAAAGTGACTTGCTAGATCCAAGCTACAACTTGACTTGACTTGACTTGAAATAAGCAGTGACTTGACTTGAGTCTGACAAAAACTTGCTTGAGACCTGAAGGTTATGACTCGAGACTTGCTTGCGACTTGCACATGTTTGACTACTCCCATCTCTGTTTAAGGGTATATATTAATACCTAAAAACTTCAAGATGTATACTTTAGGTACTATAATTTTCATTCTTCATTCATTTTCTTTTCGGCTTAGTCCCTTTATTAATCAGGGGTCACCACAGCAGAATGAACTGCCAAACTGAACTTATCCAGCATGTTTTACATTCTCATTCACAATATGAATGTTTTTAGATGTTAGTACCAGTATTAGTCTTACACTATTATATTATAATATATAGTATTAGTCTTGAGGATATACAGTTGAAGTCAGTATTATTAGCCCCCCTGAGTTATTAGCCCCCCTGTTTATTTTTTTCCCCAATTTCTGTTTAACGGAGAGAAGATTTGTTCAACACATTTCTAATCATAATAGTTTTAATAACTCATTTCTAATAACTAATTTATTTGATCTTTACCATGATAACAGTAAATAATATTTTACTAGATATTTTTCAAGACACTTCTATACAGCTTAAAGTGACATTTAAAGGCTTAACTAGGTTAATTAGGTTAACTAGGCAGGTTAGAGTAATTAGGCAAGTCATTGTGTAATGATGGTTTGTTCTGTGGACTATCGAAAAAATATATAGCTTAAAATGGCTAATAATATTAACCTTAAAATGTTTTTTAAAGAATTATTTTAGCCGAAATAAAACAAATAAGACTTTCTCCAGAAGAAAAAATATTATCAGACATACGGTGAAAATGTCCTTGCTCTGTTAAAAATCATTTGAGAAATATTTAAAAAATAAAAATAAAATCAAAAGCGGGCTAATAATTCAGACTTCAACTGTATATAAGCTAGTGTGCTCCAAAAAATCACTTTAAGAAGATATAAACATCCGAAACATGCAGTGTCTCTTCTGCTTAAATGCATCAGTGTAATTTTTTTGACGTCACCTTATACTTTATTCATTCATTCATTCATTTTATTTTCGGCTTAGTCCCTTTATTAATCCGGGGTCGCCACAGGGGAATGAACTGGCAACTTATCCAGCACATGTTTTACGCAGCGGATGCCCTTCCAGCCACAACCCATCTCTGGGAAACATCCATACACATTCATTCACTACGGACAATTTAGCCTACCCAATTCACCTGTACCGCATGTCTTTGGACTGGGGGGGGAAACCGGAGCACCCGGAGGAAACCCACGCGAACGCAAGGAGAACATGCAAACTCCACACAGAAACGCCAACTGACCCAGCCGAGGCTCGAACCAGTGACCTTCTTGCTGTGAGGCGACAGCACTACCTACTCCGCCACTGCGTCGCCATACTTCAGTTTTTCATTAAATCTTCTGACCATTCAAACGCTTTACTATCTGACTTGTTTTTAAAGGGGGAGGGGCTACTCTATGTAAGTGGATTGAACATAAAACAATTAGGTATCCCAAAAAAATCTTTAAAAATGTGTTGTTTCAGCTCAGTTTAAATACATAGTTTGAACAAGCTAATTTGATTGTTTATTTCTGAGAGTGAATTAAAAAATCAGGAAAATATTCTGGAAGATTTCGACACTGAAAAATATCAGTTAATATTTAAAGGCTTTGAAATTGTTATCTTTTTTGGCTTTATTATATTTTTATTGCCTTTATCTCTGCTCTGACAGCTTTTGATGTTGAAAAGTTTAACAGATTGACTTTTATGGACAGTTTTAATGTTTTGAAATAATATATTGTCTGGATTGGTCAACAAAATTACGGTTCAAAAGAAAAATCCAGAAATGAACTGTCAGTACTTTTTTAGACAGTCTTTGTACAGATATCATTTATTTGCAGGAAACCAATATCAAGTCATTAATAAAATTTATAATGTAAATACATATTCTAATATTCATATTTTTATATATTTTAATTTTTTTGAGACCAATTAACAGCAGTTTATAAAACATTTTACTCAAAACTCATACCTATTAATGGGAAATTCAGAGAACTGTATTACGCCACTTTATTAGGTACACCTTACTAGTACCGGCTTTTGCCTTCAGAACTGCCTTAATCCTTCGTGGCATAGATTCAACAAGATACTGGAAATATTTCTCAGAGATTTTGGTCCATATTTACATGATAGCATCACGCAGTTGCTGCAGATTTGTCGGCTCCCAAAGGTTCTCTATTGGATCGAGTTATGGTGACTGTGCAGGCCATTTGAGTACAGTGAACTCATTGTCAGGTTCAAGAATCCAGTCTGAGAGGATTCACACTTTATGACATGGTGTGTTATCCTGCTGGAAGTAGCCATAAGAAGATGGGTACACTGTGGTCATAAAGGGATGGACATGGTCAGCAACAATACCCAGGTAGGCTGTTGTGTTGTTGCTCAGTTGGTACTAATGGGCCCAAAGTGTGCCCAGAAAATATCCCCCACACCATTACACCACCACCACCACCAGCCTGAATAGTTGATATAAGGCAGGATGGATCCATGCTTTCATGTTATTGATGCCAAATTCTGACAATACCATCCGAATGTTGCAGCAGAAATCGAGACTCATCAGATCAGCCAAACCACGTTCAAAGTCACTTAAATCACCTTTCTTCCTCATTCTGATGCTCGGTTTGAACTGCAGCAGATCATCTTGACCATGTCTACAGGCCTACATGCATTGAGTTGCTGCCATTTGATTGGTTGATTAGAAATTTGTGTTAACGAGCAGTTGGACAGGTGTACCTAATAAAGTGGCCGGTGAGTGTATAATTAAAATGGGTTTTCTCGTTTTTCCAGAGCTGTGTTTCTATAAATATTATTTCATTTGATAACCTTTTTGTCATATTCATTCTAATTTCCACTTCAGTATAATTTCTGATTTCAATTCAGTCATTAATCAAACTGAAACCATTTCTTCAGTTTGATTGTGTGAATCTCTGTGTTTAAATTTATTTCAGGAGTGTAATAGACACTGTCTTGTGTGTGTTTGTGTGTGTGTGTGATTTCTCAGCCTCAAGGCAGAAACGGAGACACTTCCATAGAAGCAGCGTGAGGAAGAGCGAATCACATCTCCTAACTCCCACTGCAGGATGAAGACTGAACATTCCTCAGAGAACACACACACGTTTACAGCTTAAGGATTTGAACATGTGAACGAAACGTTAGAAATTGCAGTTGGTTTGTTTGTTGTGTGACATGTCTAGAGTGAGCTGCTTGTTAAAACCAGGCTGAAATTATTTGTTTTTAATCTAACAGATTTAATCTACAGTACTGCTAATCACCGTATTCTTGAAAAATGGTCCTGTAACTAAAACTACATAACTGCTAAATAATGTTTGAAGTCATTAAACTGACATGGCACTATAGCCGGTGTTGTCATTGAGATGTGGGGACGGGATTGTTTATTGTAGCTCTTAAAGGGATAGTTTGCACAAAAATGGAAATTCTGTCAATATTTACTTATCCTCATGTTGTTCCAAACCAACACATATTAGGATATTTTGGATGAAATCTTAAGCTGGACACGCATAAAGTGCAAATCTCTGCACCCTATACTGACACTGAGGAGAAGAAACTGTTGAATAAAGGCATTATATTTTGGTTTTACGTGCACACACAATTCTTGTATCTTGATGAAATTCTGAGGATGTTTTGTTCGAATTTTTCCAGTCAACATTGCTGGAGAATTTCAATTAAAATTGCTTCATTTGTGTTGATGAAGATGAACATGAACTCAAATGAGATGAACAAACGTATTATGGCTTTGGAACAACATGAGGTTGAATAATTACTAATTTAATTTTCATTCTTGGGTGAACTAGCCCTTTAAAATCGGCATGAAATGCAAGTTCGGATAGAAAAAGGACTGCTGATGGCCCAGGGACACCTTGAAAGACACTCAGGAATGTTTGCAGAGGTGTCAGCGCTGTCATTTGGTAAGTTTGTCATTTACTTTTTTGTAAATTTGAAAATTGAAAATGTATTTGATTTGTAAGCTTTCACATGCAAGAAGATGGCACATGAATATTGAGTACAGTTACCTTTCACTTATTGCATTTGAAAGGAAATGGTAACCCTACCTTGTAACTATTCCTGTCTGTAGCGAGTGGGCCGGGGCCGAGAGCGGTAGGAGGCTGGTGGCTGGAGTGTTAACGACTGTCATCTGTGTGCACCACCTGTCTCGCATGTACAGGCTGTCCCTTCAGGATTAATGCAAGGACTCGTCTGTCACTGGGGTCTTACAAGGATCTCATGCTCTCCACTCGTCCATGACCACCACAGCAGCTGCTCAGGATACGGCCTGGTCCAGGATTATGGAAACCTCGGGAATAATTAAAAAAAAGACTAACATAAGCGCAGATGCCGTTCAAATGATAATGTCTTTAGGGAAGTGTTTCCAGCTCCGGTTGCCCTAAATAATGCAGACTAACAATCCTTCAGAGGATTTGGATTTCAACAGCATTTGTGTTTTATGTGTATGCTAATGCAAAGAGATTTGTCTTTAATCTAGTTTTAAACTGCTTCCTGAACTGTGCTAGGAAGGCTGTTCCAGGGTTTAGGTGCCAGATTTGAGAAAGATCTACCACCTACAGTTGATTTTGAGATTCTGGGAATAATCAATTGTCCAGAATTAATTGAACGTAGTGGACGTGAGGGGCTATAATACACCAGGAGCTCCCTCAAATACTGGGGAGTTAAGCCGTTCAGGGCTTTGTAGGTAGTCATTTATTCATTCATTCATTTTCTTTTCGGCTTAGTCCCTTTATTAATCCGGGGTCACCACGGCGGAATGAACCGCCAACTTATCCAACACGTTTTTACGCAGCGGATGCCCGCTACCCATCTCTGGGAAACATCCACACACACACTCATTCACACTCATACACTACGGACAATTTAGCCTACCCAATTCCAACGCAATCTCACAGCCGTTCGTAACATTTTGATTTAGTGGCTAATTCGTATGAATTCGTACGATCTAATTTGTACAAATTAGTACGATTTGCTCATCACCCAATGACGGGTGGGGTTAGGTGCCACGCCTCTTTTTTTAAATCGTACATTTTCGTACGACTGAACTCGTACAAATTTGTACGAATTAGCCACTAAACTGACAAAACGTAAAATACTTACGTTTCCTCGTGATATCAGGGTGCCCAATTCACCTGTACCGCATGCCTTTGGACTGTAGTAGAAACCGGAGCACCCGGAGGAAACCCACGCGAACGCAGGGAGAACATGCAAACTCCACACAGAAACGCCAACTGACCCAGCCGAGGCTCAAACCAGCGACCTTCTTGCTGTGAGGCGACAGCACTACCTACTGCGCCACTGCGTCGCCCCTGTAGGTAGTCAATAATTTTTTTTAATTTATACGATATTTACAGGGCCGGAGCAAGCCGAACTGCCGCTCTAGGCAAAGGACTATCACGCCGCCCCTCAAACGAAAGTGAAACCGGGGGGAGGGGGGGGGGGTCTTTCGGGTGGGTTCGGGTTTAATTTCTATCATTTTAGACGGGCTCGGGTCGGGCCGGGCTTGGCTTAGCTGGCGCAGTAAATTAATAGTCATGTGATGCATTTCGATTAGCACGAGAAAGTAATCAAATCATTTGTTACAACATTAGAATCCATCCCTGCAAAGGTGAAACAAATGATGACAGAGAAATGAAAAAGAGCGAGTTTTTTACTGTGGTCAGGCCAGCCGCACGTCCAGAAGGAAAGGTTATTCTAGCCGCCAAGGTATTTTGGCGGTCACTCATACACTGCATATTACGGTAGAGCGCTAAACAGCAATGTATGTACAGCAAGCTGACAGGGAAGAGGACGAGGTCATTCGCTACATTGAAACTGCTGTCATGGAAAATTAAACGGATGTTCTTGGCAGGTAGAAGATGCAAACAATCCTACCCAAAACTTGCAAAATTAGCCAGATCAGAACTCTGCATCTCGGCCTAGCAGCTGCAGTAAAAGATATTCGGTACGCAGCATCCTGAGCGCAGGACTGCGCTAAAGCCATTTACAGTGAATTCAATACCTGCACAAAAGCACATAGCCTAATCTTGGTGAGTAAAGGGTTTTTAAATTGTAAATAAATATTATTAAACCATAAAATCATAATGTAGACAGAGTATACAGGCTAATGTTGGCATTATTCGTTCGTTATTCAGCTTCACCGTCGCCTTAATGTCAGATTGTGAAGAGAAGTGGCAAAAGAAATGCCGCAGAGCCTTTATCTTAATTTCGTTATTGCCAAATACCAGTCATAATTTAGAATTTATTTTAATTTAATTTGTTAAGAAAGACTTCTTTCCGTTGGTGTGTTGGCCAATTTAAAGGCTAGGTATGTACCTAGGTCTATTTAGAGTGCTGAGATGTTACGATGTTACAGAGGACTTATTTTATTTCTTTGTTCCGACTTCCAAGTGACCTATACCCTATGTTTGTTATGAATAAATTATGTTAAAACATATAAATGACTCATTCTTGAAAAAAGGCAAAAGAGCTGTATGCATGCCATGTGCACATTTGAATAATGTCGGGTTATTAACGGGTTCGGGCTTTATAAAGCTGTCAATCAAAATGTCGGGCTCGGGTTGAATTCTGTCGGGCTCGGACCCCATCGGGCCTAATTTTTATGGCCCGATTACACCTCTACGTTAGATAGGGCGGCGGGGCGCGTTTGCCGCCCTCACTATTATGACAGACCCCTATTATGCCAGTGTTGTGTTGATGTTGCGGATGAAAGTCAGTATGTTGGGTTGGGCGGCGGGGCGCGTTTGCCGCCCTCATTATTATGCCGCTCTAGGCGGCCGCCTAGGTCGCCTCAATGGACGCGCCGGCCCTGGATATTTAATAGGGAGCCAATGCAATGATGAAAGAACTGGAGTAATATGATCATATTTCTTTGTTCTAGAAAGCACTCTAGCAGCTGCATTTTGAACTAGCTGAAGTTTGTTAATTAGGCCAGCAGGACAACCACCTAGTAACGCATTAGCATGCATTAACACACTTCCAGCTGGCCATGTATCCGATCTAGACTTTACCCATATGAAGTCCAACCTACCTCAGATGTTTGATGATAATCCTCTCCTGATCAGTTACAGTTAAACATGCTGTATATACCATGAACCTAGAAATTGTATAAGTTATGAATATCAAATATACCTCAAACTCAGAATGTTGGGTCAAATTTATGGCCCAAACACTTCCTAAAGGAACACTTCACTTTTTTTGAATTTTAGTAGGTGCACTGATATTACGCAGCGATTGAAAATAGTCCCCAGCTAGCTAACTAGGCAACAGCGATGTGGAATATCATTGTGCCTGCTGCAGCCATGGTACAGCAGCGAAGTTCCTTTATTATTACGCCAGAATGAGAGTCTAGTTCCTATATATCAACCTAAAAAATAGCAACTCATTTTCTGTTGGTCTTAGTACATGATGCAACTACAGAATAGTCAAGCTTTAAGTAGGAAAATTATCAAAACTCTTTAACATTTTTGGAGAGAGATGCTAATGGTCTAATCTGATTCAATGATTTATGCTAAGCTAAGCTAAAAGTGCTGCCGCCAGAGATCAGCTAAATGTGTTCAAAATGGTTAAACTCTTAAATAAATTTGTGTAACTCTATAGGACTTGTAAAAAAGATGACAAGTTGACCCTGAATGCACTTTTCAGATTAGTTTTCCTAAATTCAGACGTTAATTATGAAGTTTGTGTGCATTACTTTTATTATGGAACATTTCAATTTTGAGGCCATTTATAACTCTATTGTACATTTAAACAAGGAAATTCTCTAACAATACAGTTGAAACCAGAAGTTTACATACACCATTTTTAAAAAAATGTCTGATGGTAAATCATACTAAACGTTTACTATTTTAGGTCCATTAGTATTACCTAAATCATTTACATTTGCTAAATGCCAGAATAATAAGATAATTTTTTTTTTTTTTTTGGAGAATTTGTTATTCATTTCTAGACAGTCAAAAGTTTACATACATTTCCTTGGTATTTTTTTAGCTTTGCTTTTAAACTGTATAACTTTGGTCAAATGTTTTGGGTCTCCTTCCACAAGCTTCTCACAATAGTTTGCAGGAATTTTGGCCCATTCCTCCTGACAGAATTAGTGTAACTGAGTCAGATTTGTTGGCTGTCTTGCTCGCACAAACTTTTTCAACTCTGCCCACAAATTTTCTATAGGATTGAGCTCAGGGCTTTGTGATGGCCACTCCAAAACATTCACTCTGTTGTCCTTAAAGCACATTTTAACTAATTTGGCATTATGCTTAGGGTCATGGTCTGGTTGGAAGACCCATTTGTGGCCAAGTTTTAATTTCCTGGCTGATGTCTTGAGATGTTGCTTCAGTATTTCTACATAATGTTCTTTCTTCATGATGCCATCTATGCTGTGAAGTGGACCAGTCCCTCCTGCAGCAAAACCGCCATGATGCTGCCGCCCCCATACTTCACAGTTGGGATGGTGTTCCTAGGCTTGTAAGCTTTCCCCTTTGTCCTCCAAATGTAACACTGGTCATTATGGCCAAACAGTTCAATCTTAGTTCCATCAGACCACAGGACATGTCTCCAAAAATTATTCTTTTTCCCAGCGTAATTTTGCAAATTGTAATCTGGCTTCTTTGTCTATTCTGGCTTGTTGATTTTTCTACAGTTGTGCCTCCACTTAACTCAAATGTTGTCAATTAGCCAATCAGAAACTTCCAAAACCTTGACACCATCATCTGAGCTTTTTCAGAGGCATAATAATCTTATTGTATGTAAACTTGACTTTCAAGAAAAGTTATAACAATTTCTCAAAAAATATCTCTCTCGTTATTCTGCTATTAAGCATAACAGAAACAAATTTGATAATCCAAACTTGCCTAAAAGAGAAAAAGTTTAGTCACATTAACATCTGACTTTTTTTAAATGGTTATGTGCCTTTTTGTACAGTGTAAACTTCTGGTTTCAACTGTATATCAAGATATCAGTTTGATTTTGGTTTCCTAGGGGATAATTCTCTTTGTTCTCACACCCTCTGTTACGGCTCACAGACTTGGAAACTAACCAGGCTAAAGCAGGTTATGGCTACTTGGTTTTTCGGTCACCTAACACTCTTTGGCTTCCATTAAACATATTAGCTTACCCTGATGTGAATGTGTGTGTGAGAGTTTGTTTGGCAGGAGGAGGAAGTGACTGAGAAATGCCGGCACAATAGAACCCAGATTTTGTACAGTTTGCCTAAATATGCTTAAGTAGTTTTTAGATTTGATAAGTTTTATTGGCATATAAATAACTAAATCTTGCTACAGAAGTGATACACATTGCCGATGTGATTATTAAAAGAGCATTTCAAATTTTTGGAATTTGAACTGTTTTGGTTGAACACTGTAAATAATGCTGAGTTCCACACGATTACTTCATGTTGCCCCAACACAAATCAGTCAAGTTAACTTAATTGTTTTGCAAATTTAATTGGATTGAACAAAAAAATAAGAATTGGGATATTTCAGCTCATTTTAAATAAATAGTTTGAACAAGCAGCAAGTCTTTTTATTTTTATTTATTTATTTATTTTTTTAGTAAATGTCACAAATCATGTCAAACTCTCATATTTCATCTTAAAGAAAAGCTAAAAATAATATTTTGAAGAAACTAAACCTATTTTAATTTTACATTGAGATATACTTTCACAGTTAGGTGTCATGATCACCAACGATCTACTACAGGGATCGCTGGTAAACACACTCGCATTCATATGGACTACAAATAGGCAATGTTCATAGACTACATATTCAGTCATGCCACACACACACCTGATGCATAGATATATACACTAGATGTCGCCTACCCTACTGTTGTCTATTAGAAGGAACGCGTCAATAGAGCCGCCATTTTAGTACAGGGTAGCGCTCCTTTGAAATGAATGCAGGACCAAGGTGAAGTGGAGGACTGTGGCCATCCAAAGCCAGAGACATACACATATACACATATATCTATGATCGGGAGTTTTCCCTGGTGGTCCGTATGCAAATATTTTTTAAAATTACGAAATATTATAATTTTACATCACTTTTCTACATTGATGGATGTGACCGCACGGGCATTCCTGACAAAGAGTGAGTGTTTGTGTGCATGGAAATGCATTACCCTCCTTCCCTGTTTAATTTGATCTAATCCATGTCCTGAAACACACCCCCTCTCCTGCTTTCACTTTTCATTCTGACGGAGGGAGTGATTCGTTTGTGAATGAATCTCTGTTATGAACGACTCGTTCACTTAGCTGACAATAATACAAGTTTCTGGCACCGCAGCGTCTTCTTGTCATATTTCATAACATTGTTTGCTTATTTTATTCAACAAAACTAGCATAAGCTTAGAATTTAGCGCGAGTTGATGCTACTTTGCCTTATGGTCACTGCAGTAAGAGACTGTATTATCATCAATAACATTACCTGTTAAGCACAAAAGTTCATAACATACAAAAACATTAAAAACGAAATCTTACCTATGAAATGTGATGACTTTGTGCTTTGTTTTCTTTGTTTGCTCGTTACTACATCCGTACACATCGCTAAAGTCCAGCATCTTCACATTGTCACACTGTCTTGACTAGTGCGGTTGAATGACGTTTGTCCTAGGAGCACTGTACCAATATGGCGGCGCTATTGACGCATGCTCAGGGTCCCTATGCGATATCTAGTGTATATATCTATGCACCTGATGCAAGTCACCAGTGATTGCAAACTCACAGCTGAAGCCACTCATGAACTGATTTATGCACTACATAAGGAGCACTAACACAAACACTGTTGCTGAGTCTTGTTATCTGTATAGTGACATTACAACGTGTTTCCTTTGGCTTGTTTTTGCCGTGTTTGACCCTTGCCTTGTTTTCAGGAAAATTTCACAGTATTTCTGATAATATTTTTTTCTTCTGGAGAAAGTCTTAATTGTTTTATTTTGACTAGAATAAAAGCAGCTTTTTATTTTTAAAAAACCATTTTTTCGATAGTCTACAGAACAAACCATCATTATACAATAACTTGCCTAATTACCCTAACCTGCCTAGTTAACCTAATTAGCATATTTAAGCCTTTAAATGTCACTTTAAGCTGTATAGAAGTGTCTTGAAAATTATCTAGTAAAATATTATTTACTGTCATCATGACAAAGATAAAATAAATCGATTATTAGCAGTGAGTTATTAAAACTATTATGTTTAGAAATGTGTTGAAAAAAATCTCTCCGTTAAACAGAAATCGAAGAAAAAAAATAAACGGGGGCTAATAAATCAGCGGGGCTAATAATTCTGACTTCAACTGTAAATCTGTGTGTTTATATAATCCAAAACTGGAACTAATCTAGCTAAATATTTTAAGATCACAGTCAAAAAATTATTACCCAAAGAATATGTCATGGTAAATATTAAAAACTATATAATATTAAACAATGTAATATAATGTTTTTTTTGTTGTTTTTTTTTTTGTTTTTTGCATACCTCATTTAAATTTAAATGTATTATCTTTCTATTCTTTAAGATGTTCGATGACCAAACTCTTATTAAGTAAACATATAACCAAACTCTTAGTAGATTAATATAACTGTTTAGTAAAACAGTTTTGTTCAAATACACTCAAATATATATATATATATTTTTGCTGCTTGTTCAAAATACTTATTTAAAGTGAGCTGATAAAGCACAATTCTTGACTTTTTTTAGGGGACAACTTAATTGTTTTATGTTTAATTAACTTAAAATTGGAAAAACCATTGAAGTTAACTTAATTTGAGTTGGGACGCTATAAAAGAATTTTGTGGAACCCAGCATTTTTTTACAATGTAAACCAAAATAGACAAAAAAAAAAAAAAAAAAAAGATTTTTGTGTTTATTCAAACTACTTATTTACAAGGAATTAAAACAACACAAGTCTTGGGATTTTTTGGGACTTAAAAAAACTTAATTGTTTATTGTTTAAACCATTTAAATTTGTTAAGGTAACTTAATTGATTTGTGTTGGACAGCAGAATGAATTGTGTGGAATCCAGAATTTATAAAATAAGTGTGTGCATGTGTGTGTAAAAGTAAGAGACCACTTTTATTTTTTATGTATAAACTATATGACATTATATATGACTCAAATAACGTATTAATAAAGTCATCTGGAATGGCAGAGAAAGCGTTCTTGCAGGACTCCCAGAGTTCATCAAGATTCTTTGGGTTCATCTTCAATGCCTCCTCCTTCATCTTACCCCAGACATGCTCAATGATGTTCATGTCTGGTGACTGGGCTGGCCAATCCTGGAGCACCTTGACCTTCTTTGCTTTCAGGAACTTTGATGTGGAGGCTGAAGTATGAGAAGGAGCGCTATCCTGCTGTAGAATTTGCCCTCTCCTGTGGCTTGTAATGTAATGGGCAGCACAAATGTCTTGATACCTCAGGCTGTTGATGTTGCCATCCACTCTGCAGATCTCTAGCGCGCCCCCATACTGATGTAACCCCAAACCATGTTCTTTGACTGATTTCTGTCAGAATGTTGGGTCCATGCGGGTTCCAATAGGTCTTCTGCAGTATTCGTGATGATTGGGATGCAGTTCAACAGATGATTCATGGGTAAACATCTACCTTCTGCCATTTTTCCAAACGATCAACTAGAAGTCAAGTTATTATTTGTTGCTCTTACAACTGGGATCGACGACAAGACTGTTGTCAGGTAGTGTTTGAAATGTGACCTGTGTGATACGCACTGTATAATTTTTATGTTATATCAATAAGACAATATCTGATTGTTGATTGTGCTTCCATTCCAGTAATTACTGCCTCTACCTTTACCGAAACAAAGGGCAACTGTTGTGGAGTCAGCAGGCAAGTCGAACATCCTGCTGCAGGTTAGCAACATGCTCAAAGTCTTCATGCTAAAGCATTAAATTACACACCACCTGTGGCTATTATGAAACCAGAGAACCCAATAGCACAGCAGAGACCTGTTTACATGTCTGAGCCTGAGTAAAACAGAATGAAACCCTTTACACTGATATTCCTACCTCTTCTTGCTGTAACAGATATTGCGTAGTATGTAAATTATGGTGGTTCAGGTTAGATGCTATAATTGCGCGCACAATTGAACACATTTCAAAACATAATAGTTTTAATAACTAATTTCCAATAGCTGATTTCTTGAATCTTTGCCATGATGACTGTACATTATTTACTAGATATTTTTCAAAATACTAGTATTAATCTTAAAATGACATTTAAAGGCTTAACTAGATTAATTAGGCAGATTATTGTTTAAAGATGGTTTGTTCTGTAGACAAGGGGGCTAATAATATTCACCTTAAAAGGATTTTAAAGAAATTAAAAAAAGCTTTTATTAGCCAAAATAAAATAAAATAAGACTTTCTCCAGAAGATAAAAATATTATGGGAAATATTGTGAAACATCACTTGGGAAATATTCGAAAAGAAAAAAAATTCCAGGAGGGCTAATAATTTTGACTTCAACTGTATTTCTTTTGTATCAATACTCATTTTGCACATTTGACTGATATGTTGCACAACACTATGGTAAATTTATACCGTTGTGGTATCAAGTGATAACACCATAGTACTGTGCATACTGTATATAATTGAGCTGTGTATCATTTTAAAGTCTTGAAGTCATTTTGATGTCTGATGGACAAGGAATGCAAGAAGTGCATTTTTTGTGCACTTGTACATGAATAGTTTTGGTTTATTATTGCAATTTAGTTTTGTTTTGTTTTTTGCATATCTTCTTGTTTGTGTACAGGTTTCTAAAAAAAGTAAACATTACAATTTCTGGTCAAAAGAACCATTAAAATCTAGTTATTACTTTGATCAATTCAAAATCAAGGACAGTACAAATGTTGTGTGTTCTTGTTTTTACATTGCTTTTGTTCAACATGCTGTTGTTCTAGTTGATACTTCTGTTAGTGAAACTGGCCCAAAATATTTTTAATAAGAAAGAAAGAAAGAAAGAAAAAAAGAAAGAAAGAAAGAAGTGAAAGAATGAATGAAAGAAGGAAAAAGAAAGAATGAATGAAAGAAATGAAAAAAAGAAAAAGAAAGAACTTAAAGAGAACAAAAAACAAAACCAAAAGAATAATGAAGAACAAAAGAACAAAAACGAACAAAAGAAAAACGAAAGAATGAACGAAAAACTAAAAGCAAAGAACAATTGAGAAATAAAAGAAAAGACCGAATGAAAAATGAAAGAAAGAAAAGTGAACAAAATTCTTAACAAATAATGAAAGAACGGATGAAAAACGACAAAGAACAAACAAAAAACAAAAGAACAAACTAAAAATGAGAGAAACAATGAATAAAAAACAAAAGAAAGAACGAATGAAAAAAGAAATAATGAACAAAAGAAATAACAAAATATTGAAAAAAACAAAACAACAAATGAAAACAAAAGAAAGAATGAACCAAAAGAATGAATGAACAAAGATCGAATGAAAAAAAAAGAATAAAAGAAATGAAAAACAAAGGAAAGAAAGAATTACAGATTGAATGAAAGAACAAACGAAAGAAATAAAGAAAACAAAATATAATGATGTAATATCATATATAGGCTAAATAAGTAAACCCTCTTTTGAAAATTAATATTTTTTTATCCATTTCATAGTGAAGAGACTGTATAATTTAGTCCATTTAAACAAAATAGTTTTATTAAACAGTCATGTCCATTAACATAAGAGTTTTGTCACCTAAACATCTTTAGCAGTAAAAAGATAATACATTTACATTTAAACAAGGTATTGAAAGAACGTTACAAACTACACAACATCAAATAAACTGTGTTAATTTCAATGTTATCCTGTTATTCTGGGGTGTAGCTTGATCCATGTGATGGTTCTTATGTTTGTGGGAATTGTTGTGCTAATTGACATTTTAAAGGGGTGGTCCACTATGATATCATATTTTAAACTTTAGTTGATGTGTAATGTGTAAACAAAAACAACATCTCTGAATGTAAGACGCTCAAAGTTCAATGCAAAGGGAGACATTAGCTTTTACAGAGTTAGCTTAGCAAAACCTACAACGAACAAAGTTTGGGGACTACAAAAAAATACATCCGGGCTAGTGAGATTACAAGGGCTTCTGGTTACGCAAATTCGCCACACGCACACACCTTGCGCGGCGAAGGGGTGTGGCCAGAGGCGCTGTAATGTTACAGCAGAGAAAGCTAAAATGCTGTCCAAACGCTGCTATTTCCACAGAGCATGTTCTGTATCTGTATTTGAGCTTCCACAGAACACGACACAAAGAGAGAAGTGCCTACAATTTAATTTAATTATGTTGCAGAGAATTATAAAAAATATATAGCTAGCATTTGACAAAGGAGAACTTCCAGAATCTCTCTCAGTTCAGTGCTGGATTCATCTAAAACTCCTCCACCTGACGAAGCTGTGGATTGTGAGCCACAACCTGTAAGTGTCTTTATTTGTTAAAATTGATCAACTACATGCACAGTTTCTAGCGTTAACAATATGTTGTAGCAAGGATGTAAACAACGGGAAATGCTCTTTGGCAGCGCTAACAATTTAGCTACAAGTTCATATTTATCAGTCAAACCGCTGTAAACACACAATGTTCAGCAGCGCTGCAGTGTCTCTCTATGCGGCTGCTTTCCCTGCGCTCTACATTTTAAATAACAAATTCTGAATATATATGAAAGACACTTGTCAGATTTTATTTTAGAGAGCAGGCGTGAGGTTCAGCTGTGTCCTCTTCATCTTCTGTCTGATTCAGGCAGCTAATGCTGCTAACAGCTTCTCTGTTTACGCAGCGCAAAAGCGCGTGTTTGTAGCGGCATGACATGGAGCCAATCCGCTAATCACAGCATATTATGTTAGCCGACCAATCAGAGCCTCTTAAGGGCGGGCCTTTCAGAGGAACTAGGAAATATGACGTTTTCGTGTTAGCTGAGTAGCTGTATATAATCAAAGATATATGAAAAAATAACATGATTTTCTACAAGTGAAGCATGAGCACACATTGCTTTACATCTTATAAACACAACCAAGCCTTAAAAATACACTGTGGACCACCTCTTTAAAGCTGTGTCGAAAACAATACCACAGCAAGTTCAGTCGGGCTTTTTTACGTAGTAACTGTATGTCACACCGAAAGCAGCGAGAGCGTCAAAGGTCGCTACACATTGATCTCGTATTTAAAGGAGCCGTTGCAGCATATCATATCAGTAACACTCCCACATAAAACATGCTTTCTAGCGTGAAGGCGTTGCACACTTATTATCAAATTCACTTAACTACGGAAGATCTAGTTGCATGTGATGTGGCTTTGCTCCACGATGTGTCCATATGCCTGAAATATTCTGAAGCAGCAATACTGTTTTGTATTGTCGCATGAAATTCCCGCTTTTTTTAAAGAAAAAAAATATATATATAACATTGATGCACATCAGTAACTCGCCAGTAACTTTTTAAATCTACGTTCCAGTAAGAAAACATTGCAAATAATTGGAAATCCAGCGACTGCAATAATTAAACCCTTGGGAACAACTGTGGTCGGAACCAAAGTTCACAGTGACTGTGTTCTCTGACTCCTCTCAAGCGGTGGACATTCCGATTGCTTGGCGCCGAACCGCGTCCAGTGTTGGGGAGAATACTTTGTAAATGTATTTAGTTACAGAATACAGAATACCTGCTTTAAAATGTATTTTGTAACGTATTCCGTTACTTTGCTTAATCCTGGTACTGTATTCTAAATACTTGGAATACTCCCCTTGAAAACAGCCTTCAAGTCTATTAAATGTCACACTATGCGTTGGTAGCAATTTCTGCAGGAAAACAGAGGGCCTCTAATGCCCATTATTGACTGATAAATAAATAAAACAATATAATTATGTTTATTAAATAATGTTTATTTATCAAAGTGTCAACAAATTCAATTTCTGTTTCTATAATAAAGATAAAAAGTGCTTGAACAGACAGCATTACTGTCAAAATCATGGTTGTTGTCCGGTTGTTCGCTGTTTGCGATCGTCCTTTTTGCTGCGTGAGAAAATGGAGGTGTGGCGTGAGAGCATGAGAACAGGGTCATTTGCATGAGTCTCACTGAGTTAACGCTGGCGATAGCAGTCGGGAGTGTAGCTTCTGTTTCTATGGTTTCGGCGGCAATTTAGTAATATTATTATGGGCCAGACACGCATCGCCCTAAGTATTCCAATGGTATTAGGAAAGTAACTGTATTCTAAATACCCTGTTTAAAAATAGTAACTGTAACGGAATACAGTTACTCATGAATAGTATTCTAAATACGTACCGCCGGTACATGTATTCCGTTACTCCCCAACACTGACCGCGTCATAGCTCATTACCATAAAGTTGACTTGATTTCAACTCTCCTCAACGCTCACACCGGCGAAGACGTGCCGCGCTGCTCCTCGCCGCTTATCGCCGCCGGCTCCCATTGAAAATGAATGACTTCCGGCTACTTCTCGCCGCTTTCGGTGTGAACGTACAGTAAGCCTACAGTTTCTGAGTTCAGCCTAATTTGGGCCTTTTTAACAAATTGATTTTGTTCAATTCACAAACCCGAATCTTACATGAAATTAAGGGGGGTTATCAACTATAAACATTGATTAAACAGTTCCAAAGTGAGCATCGATAGGTCTACGTTATAAGTGAAGTAAACATTGCCTACCCAAAAGTCAGTGCGCACTATGAAACTTGACGAAAACTAATTTCCTTAATAATTTCCATATTAACCATCGCAACTGACATTTACGCCCAGTTTGAAGCTTTCGACTTACCGTTATTCAGATTTCATGTTTAATGCCATTCATATGTCTAAAATACAATTTAAAGGTCCCCTGAAGTTCTTTTTAAACGTGCATTTTATTTTATATTTGACAATCTCAACTGAAACACGAAGAGACAGTGGGACATACAGTAGTGTAGCTCCTCCTCTTAAAAAAAAAAAAACAGCCAATAGCATTTTGTTTAATCACTGCTCTGAATGTGAGAGTGGATGAGCTCAAGCGCATCAACATTCGAGTATGTTGTTAATTTCTACATCTTACAAGGTAAATATTTTATTCATAAACAGAAATTTGCGAATTGTATACCAAACTGCAATATATTTTTATTAGAAAGGGAAAATTTGAAAAGTCTCTAAGGCAAATTAAAAACAAAAAGAATGATTTGATGTTAGATTTCATGGAGGAATTTTTTTCTGGTACTAATCCCCGCTGTAGTTGATGATTGTGTTCTAAATTATTATTATTATTACTATTATTACTATTATTAGTATATACTTTTTTCCTCATTGTACTTTGTAATACTCTATTTTATCTATTTTTTCCCCACCTGTTATGTTTTTGCTTTATTATTATTTCTGGTTGTGTTATGTGCAATTCTGTAATGTTACTGGATATAGTTTCTGAATTTGGATTAATACCTTATGTAATGTTTCAAAACTTATAATAAAAATAATAATAATAAAAAAAGAGCTCAAGCGCATCAAAAAAGAAGCTTCTTGAAGGGGGCGGGGCATGTCAGATACTAGAGAGCATCTGATTAGTCACGATTTGATGAAAAACTGAAGCATGAGGTGACATTTATCCATTTAGGCGGAAGTGACAAACTGCAAACTTTGAATGTTTTTATCAGGTTAATGCAAGTTTTGTTACTGTTTTGAACACACACTAGCTTATAGATACCTAAGAACTAAAATACGGAAACAAACATCTAAAAAAAAACCTTTATTTTAATTTCACACGACCTTTAAACTCAGTTATTTCGCGATTCATTTACCAGTTACACATAAAGTAAATAACTTAATTTTGACACATTCTTCACCCGGAACTGCTGTATAATTATCAAACTATCATAGGCCCACACGGAATCTGCACGCGCAGAATTCCGCAGATTTTCTGCAGATTTTCCTCAGATTTCCGCAGATTTTTAGCCCATCATTAATTCTGTTTATTTACTTAAAATTACCTATTTACAGTTAATCTAATTGGATTTGCATTTTAAACATTAAATACAAGTTAAAAAGATATAATTTTTTTATTTAACATATTAAGGTTTTAGTTATGATACTCCCAAAATAATTCCGCAGAAATCCGCAGATTTTTACCAAAATTCTCCGCAGAAATAGCAAAAAACGTCCGCAGATTCCGTCTGGCCCTGCAATATGGATATATTGGAATATATTTGGAAAATATCCACTGCACTTTTATCGTGATTTATTATTTTCTTTTTGCATGAAACACATTCTTTGTTAACGTGTTTTCTCTCTGTTGAAGTTTAAAACCGTGCTTGTTCGACAATCTTCTTTTTTGACTGACATTTGGACTTGGGGAGTGTGATTGCGCCTGCAGTGCCTCTCCTCCGCCATTAGAGGGCGTCACTGCGTGAGCTGCGGGAGCTTCAAGGTAATAACCTGCTTTACACACCGTAAACCACACAGGCATCGTCACGCACCGGCCTGCAGGGATCCACCGCATCTCGACGAAGAAAAAAATAATAATACGACAAATCTCTCTTTTTTTGATTTTGACGCAAACGCGTTTTTCATCCGCGGAGAGAATGCTCTTCTCCATCCCGCATCCCCGCTGGAAGAGGATGTCATTATTTTCACGTCGTTGTCTCTGATCAAGGTGAGGAATGGATAATATGCGGCGATTTCAGCGGAGAATAACATGATCACCTGCGCGTTCTACCCTTAAAATGACATCCCGCATCCACCCAGGCCTTTGTTTGGAACGATAATGATTCGACGCTCTGTTTATCGCCACGATGCTCTTTTATTACAGTAATTGCATCACCTTATACAGGCAGGTCAAATGAACTAACGCGCAAACGCGCTCTTTGTCTGGCTGCGGGCGCGCGCTCAATCAGTCAATCAATCCATCCATCCATCGCCTTGTTTGCGCTTCCAGGCGCGGGGAATGCGTCGAGTCTAAGCGGGCATCTTCGAGAGGATCAATGGAGCCTTTCCTGCAGATCGCGCCGCACTCGCTGGCCATCGTGCTGTCGCGCGTCGTGGCGGAGGACGCGCCCGGAGTGACGGAGAGCGAGGAGCCGCCGCACCATCACACCGGCTACGAGATCTTCGCCGATTTCAAATCGCTCAACATGAAATATTTCTGGAATAAGATGGTGGCCGATGCCATCGCCGAGACATTTTTCCTGGGCTGGATAGACGAGCATGTGTTACTGATCCAGGGGAAGGAGGATCACCTGGAGGTGCTGAGGGAGGCTTGGATGAGGAGGTCCCTCAAACCACCGCAGGGTTTCGACATCAAATACCTCGGTGAGAATCTGATATATTTTCAGCCTATTCGATATAATAGTGAGCTATTATTGTTGTTGTTATTAATTTGTATCGTAATCAATCGTTCTTCCAGGGGTTTAAGGGGGATAGTTTACCCAAAAATGATAATTTACTCACCCTCAAGTGGTTCCAAACTTTGAGTTTCTTTCTTCTGTTGGACGCTAAAGAAGACATTTTGAACAACTGGAGGTCAATGGTTACAGGTTTCCAGCGTTCTTCAAAATATATGTCTTCATAAGAAAAAAAAAACTCAAACAACAAGTAAATTGTGAGTAAATGACAACAGAATTTTCATTTTTGAGTGAACTGTCCCTTTAACAAAGTGTCATGGTATTTCCACATGGCACCATGGTAGTGCTATTGGATTTTGTCGTGTCATCTTATGAATTTGGTAATCATTCAGTTTGATTTGTATATATCAAAATAAATGTGGTCTGGTGCTGTTAAGGTTTTTGGACATATGCTATCTATTTTTAAGCCTTTATAGGTATTATGGAGTGTTCTTAGAGTATTGCAAATTCCTGTGATGCATCAGACATATTATTGCAATCATATAGGATTGTATATATGAAAATACTCATGGTATCATGTTCTTTTGGATACGATAATGTGGATATACATCATAATAATCATGGTTTTTATGGTGTACCCTGGAGCACCATGCAAATACCTTGGTAAAAATAATATGACTGTCAATACTAAGCGTCAAATTACCAGAATTAGGTTGTATTATGTATCTTCGGCATGGCAGTGCCTCGTTAACTTACCTTTTGCTTACTTTTTCCACATGAGTGTCACAGATTCAACAGGTTACAAATTAGACATTAACACATAAAACATATGATTTTGGAACATTGTCATGTGGGAAGAATTGGTTATTTTCCCCTCATGAAAATATCCCAAAACCACATATTTCTTATGTGTTCACACATGTTTTGTGTTGAAATATTTAATCAATTCCATGCATGTTCAATAAAAAAGATCAGGAGAGGTTTTTCTTTAAGGTTTAACATATTAGCAATTTATTGGACACAAATGAATAATTCGATTTACAGAATTCTGTTATCGATGTCCTCAATGCAATGCAAGAGTTACATTCTGGGGGTGTGCACAGTTTTCATTTCCTGACTTCAACTTATATAGGCAGCTGATATTAACAGGTGGAGTTTAGTGAAATTCGTCAATTGTCAATCATTCTCCAGTCCTCCATTGGCCGCACCCATACATACGTCCACTTTTTTTTTTTACTAATTCTTTGCACAACGTTAAAAAGCTCAACTGCAAATTCTGTGCTGACAGGAAGTTTCGCTGCAGAGCTCAAGTTAATTTTAGACAAGCTGCATCTACTTCTGCAAAAATGCTTCATTAGTATGCAAAACATATCACACTCGAGAAGAAGATCAGTTAATATCACCTTTAAGCAATACAAATACAAGTGTTTAATAAAAAGAAAAAGAGACAAAAATATGGTTAAAAATTTCCTTTGTCCTTTTTCCTAACATTTGTTTTGCTTTTTATGGGTACTAATAATTAATAAAATTAATACACTTGTGCTTACTTATTCTTAACAAATCAATATTTTGAAAAAGTAAAAAAAAACATGGCCTTTCTGACTGTATAGTTAATATTTTCTTTCCTTTTTTTTTAAAGATAGCTGGTTTCAGAAGAGCTTTGAAGGCCAAGTCTAATGATTTAAGCTAAAAATAAGCAAGGACATCTTTAAGCGCAGTTAGTGTGTAGAAATAAAACTGCATGTTGATTTCATTTATTGATAATACTGTCTCAAAAAAGACCCCATCTTGATGGATAGGGTGTTGCAAAACATTTACAGTTGAAGTCGAAATTATTTAACCCCCTGAATTATTAGCCCACTGTTTATTTTTTTCCCCAATTTTTGTTTAACAGAGAGCAGATTTTTTCAACACATTTCTAAACATAATAGTTTTAATAACTCATTTCTAATAACTGATTTATTTTATCTTTGTCATGATGACAGTACATTATATTTGACTAGATATTTTTCAAGACACTTCTATACAGCTTAAAGTGACATTTAAAGGCTTAACTAGGTTAATTAGGTTAACTAGGCAGATTAGGGTAATTAGGCAAGTTATTGTGTAACAATGGTTTGTTCTGTAGACTATCAAAAAAAATATATAGCTTAAAGGAGCTAATAATATTGACCTTGTTAAGTTTTTTAAAAAATTAAAAACTGCTGTTATTCTAGCCGAAATAAAACAAATAAGACTTTCTCTAGAAGAAAAAATATTATCAGACATACTGTGAAAATTTCCTTGCTCTGTTAAACATAATTTGGGAAATATTTGTAAAAGAAAAAAAAAACTCAAAAGGAGGGCTAATAATTCTGACTTCAACTGTAGATGTGCGTTGTTTTCTTCCAACCTTCATGTACTTTAGCAAATGCAGTGTTTTTAAGTTTCAGATGCCGTCTTTGTGTTTGACTGTGAGATATTGAGGAATTTGATCACCTGTAAGCTGAAACCTTCCTGTGATCGTTAAGGCAGAAAGGATTCATGTGTTTGTTCTTTTCTTAAAGTCGCAGGCCTTTCAGTGGAAGCATGTTGTGAGAAATATACTAGGGCTGCACAATATATCGTTTAAGCATCGATAACGCAATGTGCACATCTGCAATAGTCATGTCACAGGGTGTGCAATGTTGAGTCTGAATTATAGTTAACCAGTGCTTAGAGTTTTGTCCTGTTTCTAGTCCATATATTTTATAAATCTTAAATCAAGAGGCATTTTCTAGTCAAAAAAATTGTTTGTTTTTTCAGAAATAGTAAGTCAAAATTCACTAAGACATTCACTAAACATGCATCCACACAAATGTATGCGTGAAATGTGCGTCGTACGGATTTTTTCACCAAAAAAATCTTGGTTCATCAAAACCTTTTATAGCAAAATTTATTCTAAATGAAAAAATGAAAAAATTCAAGAACAATTTACACCACACACACAGAATAATTATGTACGCTCAGGGCCTTATAAACATTTATAAAGATTGCACCTTCCTTGACAGCTTTTTTTAAAGTAGATTTAAGAAAATTTTTGTGCATTTTTTATATTCTACGTTGTGCGATCATTGCATAAATGATTTTTGTTTTGTAATCTAACAAAAATAGAATTTCTCTAGGGAAATGTTATCGCAAGAAATTTCATTCATTCATTCATTTTCTTTTCGGCTTGAATGAATGAAAAGTAACTAGACATTAAAAATTTATATTACAGTACATATACAGCATGGCAACTGTGACTGCGTCTTTCGAGAGTGGACAGATACAGTTTGTTTTCTGAGAGTAATTATTGGCTGTTCAGTCACTGATCACACCATTTTTTTGTGTTGAGAGGCGCCTTTTTAATATGGTTTTCTATTGACATCAAGTGTTTCGCGTTTTAACAGAGCACACTGTGGGCCTGCAGTTGTAAAAAGTCAACTCTGTGCAGATAAAGCACCCGAGCATCAAGACTATTGATACAATGGTTGCCTAACATCATAAAACGCGCAGCGCACTGCTCTTTTGGAAAGAGTCTTTTCTAGGCATGGGCCGGTATGAGATTTTGACGGTATGATAACCTTGGAAAAAAAATCACGGTTTCACCGTATTATGATTACTGCTCTAAAATATATTCTTTTTAAATGTCTGGGTTAAAAACAAAAACTTTTTACCCTTTTGAAAACAATATATTTTATTTTGAGAAACATTTCAAATATTTTGGAAGAGTAAAATTTATTTATTGCAATTTAAAACGGCATCTTTAGAAAAAAAAAAAAAAAAAACGGAAATTAAAAAATCGTGCACATACCTTAGGAACGGTATTGCGGAAAATTTTGACGGTTTTAAAACCTTGACATTTTCGAAACTGCGGTATACCTTGAAAACGGTTATCGTCCCATGCCTAGTCTTTTCTAAAGTCCAGAAAATTTGTGTTTTACCTCGCATTTTCAGAACTGGAAGCGTGTTCCACGTCCAACATCAAAAACTTTCATTACTATTAAAGTTATTTTTCTTTTGTTTCGCTACCTTAATTGTCTCTTCTTAATTTATAATTTGAATTCTTATAATCTTCTCTGGACAAGTCCCACTTTGCAGAAAGCCCTTATATGGAGCTGGTTTGTATTATATAAATTACTAACCTCAGGCGCTCATTTAGAACACTACAAACTCAAACAGAAGAACTTTTAAGAACCAGTTTAAGAGTTTAATGGGGTGGTCACACCAGATGCGGCTTGCGCAAATAATTTGCGCTGTTTGCGCATAAATAGACGCGTGAACATTTTGAGTTTACTTCATTGGCGTGTGAAATTCACTTCACAATAGTTGCGGATTCCTGTTATAGGCAGGGCGTCTGTCTGTCCGGTGACTCTAGTTTCATTGCTAAATGCCTAACATGGATTTTATTGAGAGAGTAGCTGTGCTTCATGTGCTTTAGGAAGGCTGAAAAACAGCGTAGATTTGTTCGGTGCCTTGTCTGAGTCCACTAGATCCTTTCAGAGGTGCACCCAGCTCTGTGAGTTCATAAACTCCTCCAGAAACTATACCTAGATGATGGAGCTTTCAGTGGTGCTTCCAACTGAGCTGAGCCCAGTTTGATGAGCTGTTGTCCTGTGTCGGCAGCAGGACACCCTCGGGACACCAACAACAGGCGCTACGTCATAATCACGCCCCTACAAGAGCAAGTTCCTGATTGGTTAACACGGTGCAAAGGTCCGCTAAAGTTCAGATTTTTCCGACTCGAGCGATTTGCACGCTAAAGGCGCAAAACATTCAATTCGCGTCACTTCAGTACCACCGCAGGATTATTATTCTCGTCTTTGCATTGACTTAACATGTAAATCACTCACGCTTAACGCTTCATCCGCATCTGGTGTAAACGCTCCATAAGAACCAACTCGTATGAATTTAGAAGTTCTTGTGAGAAGTTCCAATTTGCATAAAAATACGAAAAAACGTACGCTATTATTAGTGAATGCGACCCAGTGTGCTTAAAACAAGCTAAATTATCTGCCAGTAAATAAATAAAAGACTCTTATTTGAAACCAAAAACAAGTTTATTTTGCTTACATCACTGGCAGATCATTTTGCTTGTTTCATGAAAATTTAATTTCGACTTCTTTCTGAAAACAAACACAATTTTTGCTTGTCTAGAAATTAAGTGCTTCTTGATTTAAACATTTTAGACTAGATTATTTCAACACAAATTTAAACATACTAGTTTTAATAACTAATATCTAATAATTTCTTTTGTCTTCTTCGCCATGATGACCGTATAATATTCTACTATTTTTTTCAAGATATTATTAGTATTCAGCTTAAGTGACATTTAAAGACTTCACCAGGGGTGCGTTTCCTAAACAATGACATAACTCGTGACTGAACTACTATAGTACGATGCATTGTTTAGGAACGGAACAATGTAATGATGAGTGTTTCCCAAAACCCATAGTTTCTCTGTCGCAGATCCATCGTTTGAACCACGTTAGTTATGTCATAAAACATCCAAAATGATGCTCTAAACGGGGCAGAGTAACAACTTCTTTAGAGGAAAAACTAAAAAAAAAAACATAATTCTTGTGCAAATTATATTGTAAAAACATGCACTCGTTTTCCATATTAATTGAAATATATGAAAACGGAACATATAGGGCCAATGTTTCCTTATTATGAATATTCTATACTCTATTCTAAAACATAAAACCACTTACAAAAAGCTTTACAGGTATTCTAGTCTCATATATAAATTATATAAATCATTAACGGTTGTAATTTACAGTAGGCAAGTTATTAAGAAATGAAAAATAATCCTACTTAATAATAATAATAATAACAATAATAATAACGTATGATATTGTTTATTTGTTTTACTTTGACAATATTCAAATCCCTACAGTAGGCTACGGATACATTTATTAATAAATAACCTACTATAAATTAAAACCATTGACCTATGCTATATATTTAGTTTTCACAAGCCTTGGGGACGTAACGTTAATTCCGCTTTTAAATAACCAGTCCCCTATAGCTTTCAAAATGGCATAAATGTTTTCAAAGTGCACTACGAAGGGAACGCAATTGTCAATATGAAGATCGCCAAAACTGAACTGTAAAAATACGTTGAAAGAAAATTACAACTAAGAGAGATGACTTTAATGTTTTTTTTTTAATCATTCCAAGTTTATGTTAGAACGTTTTAAATGAATAGGGCATAGGGGGGATAACTGGGAATAGAACACAGCCAGGAACTATACTTCTAACTACAGCTCTAGAGGTGTAGTTGCAAACGCACAAGCTTGCGATGCAGTTTGTGAATGTTCGTTGGAACGACGGATATGGGAAACGGCAAATCAATGAACTATGTTTGTAACAACGGAACTTGCAACCTTAGTTGGCTAACGATGGTTTTTGGAAACGCACCCCAGGTTATTAGGTTATCATTGGCATGTCATTGGAAAACAGTGTTTTTTTCCCCTGTAGACAATCGAAAAAAAGATATGTTGACCTTAAAATTGATATTAAAAATTGTTTAAACTCCAGACAAACTAAAATAAATACTACTTTCCCCAGAAGAAAAAATATTGTGTAAAATATTATAAGAAATAATTTCTTGGTTTGATAAACGTCACTTGGGAAATATTTGAAAAACAATACAAATTAGGAAGGGCTAATCATTTTGACTTCCACTGTATATCGCAGAAAAACTAAATATCAGATTTGTTTGAATATCGTGCAGCCCTACTACTGCAAATGTGGTCTTAAACTTTTGGGTCTCTTTGGATAGGCTCTGATTTCTGAATTTGTGTATGACGCTAATAGACTCATATTCTCGTCAAGACCCCTGACGTTCAGCTCCATTATTCGGACTAATTGAAGATCGCCAAAACTGAACTGTAAAAATACGTTGAAAGCAAATTACATCTAAGAGAGATGACTTTAATGTTTTTTTTTTATCATTCCAAGTTTATGTTAGAACGTTCTAAATGAATAGAGCATAGGGGGGATAACTGGGAATAGAACACAGCCAGGAAATATGCTTCTAACTACAGCTCTAGAGGTGTAGTTGCAAACGCACAAGTTTGCGATGCAGTTTGCGAATGTTTGTTGGAACGATTTGGGAAATGGCAAATCAATGAACTATGTTTGTAACAACGGAACTTGTCACCTTAGTTGGCTAACGATGGTTTTTGGAAACGCACCCCAGGTTATTAGGTTATCATTGGCATGTCATTGGAAAACAGTGTTTTTTTCCCCTATAGACAATCGAAATAAGATATGTTGACCTTAAAATTGATATTAAAAATTGTTTAAACTTCAGCCAAACTAAAATAAATACTACTTTCCCCAGAAGAAAAAATATTGTGTAAAATATTATAAGAAATAATTTCTTGGTTTGATAAACGTCACTTGGGAAATATTTGAAAAAGAATACAAATTTCACAGAAGGGCTAATCATTTTGACTTCCACTGTATATCGCAGAAAAACTAAATATCAGATTTGTTTGAATATCGTGCAGCCCTACTACTGCAAATGTGGCCTTAAACTTTTGGGTCTCTTTGGATAGGCTCTGATTTCTGAATTTGTGTATGACGCTAATAGACTCACATTCTCGTCAAGACCCCTGACGTTCAGCTCCATTATTCGGACTAATTAGTGCAGAAAACTGCTGTCCCATAATCAGACAAAAAGATTGTAGGCAAGGGGAAGGAGCCTTGGACCTTGACAAACAGCAGGTTTATGAGGAGTGTCGCTGTAGGCTTTTCTTCCTTTACTCCCATCTCTCTCTCTCTTGATTTCCCGCCTCTATTTTTGCTGGCAAAAGAGCTATGATGTATCCGTCTCTTTGTGTTTGACATGTCTTGCGGAACAAGACTGAGTTGCAGAGGAAAAACCCTCTACTGATGGACAGAGACATTCTTCAAATGTTTACTTAAGATGGAAGAGCTCGTTTTGATATGAAATTACAGTGGTTAAGATGAGAAAAAGTTCTGAAAGCAATCAGTAAGTTGTTAATGCAGCGTGAAAGTTCTAGTCGAAAAACACATCAACATAAATATCAGCGTAAACTGTTGTACTTGTTTTGGACTCATTTGACTTTTGGTTTATTTTAGTTTTTGTCTTGTTTCTAGTCCAAATATCTAACAATGTATAAAAAAAAATTATAGACAAGCAAAAATTAATTATTTTTTAGAAATATTATGTTGAAATGAAGTGAGTTTTTCATTTAAACAAGCAAGATAATATTATTTCTAAGCGAAAACAAGATTATTTTCACTCCATTGGCAAATTATTTTGCTTGTTTTTAAGTAAAAACTTCGTTTTGACTTTTTATTTCTAAAAACAACATTTGCTTTGCTTGTGTAAAAAATGTTTCTTGATTTAAGACTTTTTAGACACACTGTATGCTTGTTTAAACTACCTATTTATAATGAGCTGAAACAAAACAATTCTTGAGATTTTTTTGGGGACAGCTTAATTATTTTATCTTTAATCCACTTAAATTTGCTATGTTAACTTAACTGATTTGTGTTGGGACAATGTGAATGAATTGTATGGAACCCTGCATTTTTTTTTACAGTGTACATAAAATATGATATTGTCAAATCATCATTCAGAAAATTAGTTTTAAATTGGTCTTGAAAGTCAAGTTTACATACTATAAGATTATTATGCCTCTGAAAAAGCTCAGATGATGATGTCAAAGTTTTGGAAGTGTCTGATTGGCTAATTGACAACATTTGAGTTTTTGGAATAACTGTAGAATGGTATTTAAGCAAAACCTCAAACACACTGCTTCCTTGTGTGACAACATGGGAAAATCAACAAGCCAGAATCAACAAAAAAACCAGATTACAATTTGCAAAATTACACTGGGAAAAAGAATAATTTTTGGAGACATGTCCTGTGGTCTGATGGAACTAAGATTGAACTGTTTGGCCACAATGACCAGTGTTACATTTGGAGGACAAAGGGGAAAGCTTACAAGCCTAGGAACACCATCCCAACTGTGAACTATGGGGGCGGCAGCTTTATGTTGTGGGGCTGCTTTGATGCAGGAGGGACTGGTCCACTTCACAACATAGATGGCATCATGAAGAAAGAACATTATGTACAAATACTGAAGCAACATCTCAAGACATCAGCCAGGAAATTAAAACTTGGCCACAAATGGGTCTTCCAAACAGACCATGACCCTAAACATACTGCCAAATTAGTTAAAATGTGCTTTAAGGACAACAGAGTGAATGTTTTGGAGTGGCCATCATAAAGCCCTGAGCTCAATCCTATAGAAAATTTGTGGGCAGACTTAAAAAAGCTTGTGCGAGCAAGACAGCCAGCAAATCTGACTCAGTTACACCAATTCTGTCAGGAGAAATGGGCCAAAATTCCTTCAAACTATTGTGAGAAGCTTGTGGAAGGAGACCCAAAACATTTGACCAAAGTTATACAGTTTAAAAGCAAAGCTAAAAAAATACCAAGGAAATGTGTGTAAACTTTTGACTGTCTAGAAATTAATAAATTCTCAAAAAAAAAAATTCTCTCATTATTCTGACATTTAGCAAATGTAAATGATTTAGGTAATCTCAACGGACCTAAAATAGTAAACGTTCAGTATGATTTGCCATCAGACATTTTCTAAAAAATGGTTATGTTCCTTTTTTTAGAGTGTATGTAAACTTCTGGTTTCAACCGTATATATTGTTATTGATAGTTTACACTGCATTGATGCATCATATTGTTAGTCTTTAATTATCTCTACACCATAGACTGTAAAATATACGGACGTAGTATCCGTGACGTCACCCATAGGTTTCTGAAGAGCACAAATTAATCTACAAGTGGGCGTGGCCAACCGTTACCATTTTGTTTGTGCATCATTGCGCCAACTGGAGACCGGGGGTAACCGAAAAAGGGCAAAGACGTGGAGCGTGAGTGGAGCTACTGATGCCTGCTAGCATTTTGCTTAGACAGGCTTTTCTTTGGGAGAAACGCTTAATACTTCATTACCTGCGACTTGTTTGTGTTCTGACCACATGTGCTTGGTTGTACACTATATCAATAAAGTGTTTAGTCCTTTAAAAACACTGTTGTAATACATTGAGCCACTAAACATTGTTCTTATGACGTTTTTATACAGGAGGAAAACGCAAATAACTCCCAAATACTTCAGATATATTCTGTGTTAGTAAATGCAAGGCTATTGATGAAATCCAGGCATAACACTGTACTGTATGACAACGTTTCAGATGACTGTTCTAGAGCCTACAGCTAATCAATCTGTCAGATTCTGGAGTGCATTACAGCTCTAAAGAACATTATGAATAAAAAATGATCTTAAATAAAACAAATACATTTATAGAGATGGTATATAAGTATATAATTTCACTCACCTGGGAAACAGAGGCCACATGAATGGTTTGTGAGCTCAATTAAGTGCACACAGCATGCCGTATCATCTGATAATTGTAGGAAATAATTCCAAAAAGCAACTGACTTTGTAAAGCCACATAAAACAACACAAAATTATGATGTATATGCCGAGTTCAGCAGCTAATCAGCTGAGGTGACGTGATGGCAACCAGCAAGACCTAGCTGTCATTCAAGTGGCCACGCCCTTATTTATGCAGACTTAAAAAAAAATGAAACAAATGAGTTATAAAAAAAATCACCCCCCTCACAGTTGTCATGAAGTGTAATATTAGCTATATACACCAAAATCTTTTGTACCAGGCTGTAAATATGGACATTTTAACAATGGGGTCAATAGAAATGTGCTCTATTTTGGAGCCGTGCCTAGTGAAATTTCGATAAATTGCAATTTCGATAAAGAGCGGGATGTTGCTGCTTGGTCTACACTAACCTAGATTATTTTGAAAACAGTATTTGTGTGGACATGTGCTTTGTTAATTTTGTTTTCCACATGATTTTTGTAATCTTGGATCATTGACTCATGTGACTGCTGTGGTTTGACTGGAACTATTTTAGGCCGTACTCACACTATGTACAGTTGCCTTGAACCGGGCCAAAGCACGCTTGTCCCCCCTCCCGTCTCCCCCGGTGGCCCGCACTCACATTACATTTGGGCCTGGGCACGCTTACGTCATTGATGACGCGCTGCTCAATAAGCGCTCTCGCTCAGCACAGTGGAGATTTCTTTAGTTATATCGTTTAAGTCGTTTAATATGAGGTGACACGCAGTCTAATATTTCGCCCAACAGATCAGCCACTTTTGACGCTCATAAACAATCATAAAGTCCTCGTGCTGCAGGAATTAGAAAGTTTGTTGAAGGCGCAGCTGACGTGCAGTGAGGGGTTTGCGTCTTTAATAAACTACGACAGTTTGCGTTCATTGAACAGTACGAATGATTAATTAATCCATATCAAACAGTCCCTTTTTAAAAGTTACGTCTCGCTTTCAGTTTCGGGCTCAGGCACGCTTGCACTCACACTGTAAGCGAACCGCGCCAGAGCCCAAGTGAACCGCACTCTGGCCCACCTCTTCCAACCAGGCCAGGGCCGGCCATGTGTACCGTGCCTGAGCCCAATTCAGAGCACTCACACTTCTCAAACGATCCGGGAAACGGGCCTGTGCACGGTTCGGATAGCATTGTGTGAGTAAGCCCTTAGTCTGCAAATTAGAAAAAACAAGCAATTTTACTTCTTTTTGTTAATTGTTGCATAAAATCAGAATAAGATTTGCCATCATGCTCATGCATTCGTATTCGAGAAAACCACTCTTACTTGTGTGATAGTATTTAATTATGTGTTATAGTATTTAAAAAACAAAACCAAAAGCCGTACAGGGAATTTGAGTTAAAGGTTTATTTTAACTGCTTTCTAATAGGTTTCGTCACACAGTCAACGCATTTGTAATCTTAATTAAGGCTGCTGGATGTTGGAAAAATATGCAATATTGTTGTTAAGTATAACAATAACAATTCCTTAAAATATAGCATTTTCTATGAAAAAATGCTGTATTTATTAGCTATGTTTTTGAATAAATGGGTAATACATTTTCTTCTGATCTAATTCATTCTAATTCAGACTAAAAAACTGTCAATGTGCAAACATTTTGGGCTCTATTTTAACGATCTAGGCGCAAAGTCTAAAGCACATGGCACAAAAGCATCGAGCGAAGTCTGAATCCACTTTTGCTATTTTAAGGATGGACAAATACGCTCTGTGCCGCATGGTCTAACAGGGTTGAGCATATTCTCTTAATGAGTTATGTGTGTGTTTTGAGAAACCAATCAGAGTCTCATCTCCCATTCCCTTTAAGAGTCAGTTGCGTCGTGCCATAGCGCATTTGCCATTTACATGGCGACTTTGTAGGTGTAAAAACTGAACGCTTCACTAGCGAGAAAACAGTTAAACAGAGCATCTGCAGCGCGAGAATGAGAGAATGAGCCTCCTCCATTCAGCCTCTTTACTTTCTCTTTCTCTCTTTCTTGGATAAGTAAATGGTGTTGTACGCACTCCTGAAGACATCCATTAGCCTACATATTTAATTTCGTTTGTTAAGCGCAAAGATTTGTTTCAAAACTATTTCTAAATTCAGTTCTAATTTCCAGCAAACGAATAAATGAACAATAATAATGAAGTGTGGTCAAAAACAGTTATATCCAAACACACGTCCTAAGCCCCATATGGTCCAAAACCTGACAGGCAGACAAATCTAAGCTTGTTTTTAATAAAACAAATATAGATATGAATATAATAAATAATACTACTACTAACAATAACATTATACAAAAGCAAATTGTTGTGAATAAACTGAAAAAAGCCCCCCAAGATGAAGAAGGCATGGAGGCAGTGGTTTTTATATTTATGTAGAAAATAATATTTTTTTGTAATATTTTAATCCTTTAATTCTTTATCATTTGTAAAGATATTTGCGTATTGCTCTACATCCTGTGTGTTTTAAGCAATGTGTAAGCGAGGCGCACAACTGATGCGCCCTGCACTGGACTTTAGACCTGCTTTCAGCTGGTCTATTGCACAGTCTATTTTAGTTCCTCAAAATAGCAACACGCCAACAATTCACCTTAACACACCTCTTTTTTAGACCGAAGCACCCATGAGTCCACAAAGTGGCGCAAATGGATTTACAAATTTAACAATGTGGCGCAAAGCAGGAAAATATGGGTTGCACTGGTCTGAAAATAGCAATATATATATATATATATTACTGATTCCAGCGTTATGGATGTGACATTTGGAGTAAAAAAATTAAACATATATACTCAGAGAAAGTATATGTTACCAGAATATTGAAATATCTGTTTATATTTTTCTTACCCCTTAACCATGGAGTTCAGGCATCAAAAAAATATCAGTCTATTCATGTGTTTTATATCTAAAATGACGGCAAAATGAATGCGTTACGGACGTGACAAAAAAAAGACATGCGTTTTTGTGAGTTGACATACTTTGTGGAAATTCTGTGAATAAAAATGCAGAAGACAAAAAATATTTTAACAGTCAAAAGGACAGGGGTTGGCTCTGCATGGAACATATATAATTTGTTTCATTTAGTTTTTCATTTTTGTCTTAATGAGGAAAGACTGTCGTTACGGACGTGACTTCTCTTCGTTACGGACGTGACTGCTCTTTGTTATGGGCGTGACTGCTCTAAAATTGACACTTGACACGTTCTGAAAATCAGACAAATGCTTTCAAAACTTTAACAAAGACCTATTTGTGGATATCTGTCGGGCATGTAAACCAACAAACTTTGACCTCTGAGACTTCTGAATGGTAAGGTTGCACAATTAATCAAACTTAAATAGATATCACCTTGTTATATTTAATTCATTAGGGCATGTGTTGTTAAAGGTTAACGCGATTTCAAATGTTCAAAACTCAATTCGGAAACAATGTTGCATGCTAACATGCTGCTTATTTATTATTATGAATGATATAGAATTGCTAATAAACCTATTAAGCTATATGTTTATCGAGCTCCTGATGTCAGTGTTTCCAGACGAACTTGAATCATTGCTAGATTGTAAGTGCGCAAGACCGTGCTGCGTGCATGGAGAATGGTATCAACATCTAGTTGTGTTACAGTTATAGCAATATTATATTTGATTACAAAGTTAATTCTAGTTAATGTGTTAGTCGATGGAATAAATAGTTTAATTTGTCCACTCTATGCGCTTGCTTTCATTTTCTCGTCGGTAGTCATGTCAGGTTGCAAAGAGTCCACAGAAGAAAAGGAAGAAAAGTTTTGCGTAGGCTATGTTAAACAAGAATAGAAAAAAGAGCCATTGGTTATTGGCGTGTACGATATATAATGTTTATCTTTTATAGGCTATAGTTTATAACCGATTGTGTAAAAATATTGAATGAAATATTTACAGCTGATCCTATCGATTTTCTTACAAATATACTCCTATAACGTAGTTAAAGCTTAGATTAATATCAAGATTTTATTTTTATTTTGCCGTCTGTAATATGATTTTAATAAGCACTCAAGCGCAATTGCCGGGTGCTGGAAATCTTTGAAAATGTTTTAATCTTAAAGGAGGCTATAGCCTATTTTTAAAGTTTGAAAAGTGCTGAAGATTTTGGATAAAGTGCTTGGAAAATGAAGTGTCGCTTTAATAATTTATGTTTATAAATAGTTATTTAATAAATAAAATAAAAACATATTATGCTTTGCATGAAACGAAAACTCAGCTGGAGCCTGTGCATCTGCCTGCAGCGTGACCCGCGCATGAACCACAAACACCGCTCTTTTAAATGTGTGTGTGTGTATCGTGCGCATTTTGAGTAGTGGAAAAAAGACCAAATGCATGGAGGTTATTGTAGCATGAGCACTGGACTGAAGATATATTAAGATATTAAGAGGATATTAAGCGAGCCTCAAATCTGAGAGAGCCTCGTGCAAGTGTGCAGAAATAATTAGCAGATTTAACAGTATGGGAGATTGCGTGGGGCTTACGCAGGTCGCTTCTGCGTGAAGTGTTCAGGTACGAAATCTTTTATTTAATGTTTGCATTTGCTTTTTCGCACTTATCCGCGGCATGATTTGTGTTGAACCCCCTGTTTTTTTATATATTTTTTAGTTATGCACCAGATTTCCCCTTGTAAAGATTTCGTACAATGTAGCCGCGATCATGATAGTGCCGATGAAACACTTTTTGACAGGATAAATGCTGTCTTTGCAATTTCTCAAGAAAATAATGTCGAACAAAATCACAGCTACATACATATAAAATAACCAGCCTTTATATTTAAAGTATTTAAAATGTATATTTCCCTGCCAGGCAAACGAAACCTTATTTTATACGTAACGGGAAAAAACCGCAGAGTTTATATATTATTTATATACATTTCACATATTTCTCTTGGAAAAAATATCTTCTTGAAATGAATTTCGTTTGCTATAAATTGTATCTTAATTATTGGATGTATTATTTGATAGTCAGTTATCTACCAAATAAACAAGAAGTGCTTCAACACAAGGTCCGCTATGCTGCATCGCCAAAACACCAAGATTATGCGCCAAGATTATGGCAATATGTAACATATTTATAAATCGTTATGTTCTCTTGGTTAAACATTTATTTATGAAATGTTACTAAAGTGGTTTGTTTAACTGAAATGTTCAGTTCTTGATATAACATATTATGGATATTATGTAAGTCTGTAATTGTAATGCAGCATCATAATGAACAAATATGCGCTATAGTCATTTGCTTATAATAGGGAGTTTAAAATGATCACGTCCGTAACGCAAAATTATGGTTGTTTAGAACAAAGACCTGAGATGAATTGTTAATCATAATTAGCATGGACATATTTTGGCTTTGTATGCATAGTTTCATTTTATTTGTGCTAATATTTATTACACAATATAAACTTTTTCATTAAATCGTTACGGACGTGACACCTGATCGAAGCTGCGTGATGTCTTAAATATGTAGCTCATAAATTAAAAAGACAGCGATGTTATGAAAAAGTGAGGGTAATTATTTATACTACAGACCCCAATCCTTCTGCAGAATGCTTACTGTTAAAATAAAACATGGAAAAAGTCTGTCTTTAACCTCTTTTTTGAAAGCATGCAATGTGGTTTGATGAAACAGAAATTTCCAATTGGCACAATCCTCATATTTCATGGATAAACAAAGCAATTTCCTTAAAAATTCGACAAGAGCACATCATAACAATAAAATACAGACCTTAATGAGCAAATTTAAGTTGGTTTTGTTATTTTGGTCAAAAGTTTATTTTTTCATGATAAGGTTGACATTTTCATGGAATCAGCCATATATATATTGTGCAGCCCTAATCTTGATTCATGTTTAGCTTTTTGACAGACACTCAACACATCAGCTCAGACACTGTGAAAATAACAATTATGATATTATTGTAGATGATAAAAGTCGCTTAACCCTGCTCCTTAGCAAAAATCAGTTCCTTTTCTTTAACCTTTGAACTTAAAGTGCTCAAAACAGGTGTCAGTTAGCTTCCTTAGTACTTTCTCGAAGTGAAAACCCAGCATTAGATGAAGGGCTATGATAATCTCACATAATATGATGGTATGCTGTACAGCTATGCAGATTATGCACTTTCTAAACTGCAGCTTTTAATTGACCAAACTTACCTTTGGTGAATTATACCGTGACTCAGGCAAACGTGCCTTAACAACATTGCTCAGTGTTTGATTGAGAGAGTGTGTGTGTGTTTGAAGGATGTAAGAATGAGACGTTTGTGATTTGCCTGTGGCTGATTGAGGGTTGTGTGGTCCAACCTGTGTGCATTGTTTCCAGTCAGCTCTCTCAGGTGTGTGTGTGTGTGTGTGTCTGTACAAGCTGAATCCAGGGAAGGAAGCGAAAGGCCATGCCCTCAGCTGAATATACCGCTCGTAAATCTCACCCTGGTTTGAGATTTTCCTGCGCAATGATCCAAGACCTTTTACTTGACTGAAATCCTGAGCTCAGTAATTATAGAAGAAACCAGAAACCTGTTCAGAACAGTGCAAGAGTCGCTCCATAGATTAAAAACGGGGACGCTTTTTATTTATTGACTTTGACCTGAACTTTAGAGAACTAAAAACATACCCAGTTTCCTTTCTTAGCCTGTATTTGACTCTGGATACCACAAAATCAGTCATAAAGGCCCTGGTATACATCAAACGAAATCTAAGAATGAACTGAAATAATGTCATTTTGAACTAAATCTGACTAAAACAAAGTTAGTTTTGAGTTTTGGGGGAGTTCGTATTGCTTCCTAAACACTACCATTGGTCTGTTGCGTTTATGCAACAATAGCTGCATTTCCACTGTCGGGCCAGTGCGAGCCAGGGCTTTTATCGGGCCGGGCCGTGTCAATAGCCCGGGAGCATGAGCAGTGAGGCCGAAATCATGTCGCGTTTCCACTGTCGGGCTAGTAGCTTGAAGCGCAGCATGCAAAACCCCGTCCCCAGAACGCCCCTCGAATCAAACGTCACACAACCCACCCAGTTCAGCAGGAATCAGGCAGATAAAGCACTGTAGGGGATCAACCTACGTTATAGACCATTTCAATTTGGCCATGTCACTGGCCCATGAACACTTCCTGATTGTTACCAAACTATTTCAGAAATGTAACAAGAGGCAATTTAATCATATCCTAATGCTAAAATGGCTGCCATAACATTATTTATCAATGTGTGGAGCTTTTTGGATTGTTGGAGGCTATGTAAATTCAAAATGTAATACAGGAAATACATTAGGACCATTGTTATTGTTTACATCCCTCAAAATGGTCTATAAGATCAATCAGGTGCTGCGTCCCAATCCGCATACTATCTGTCCTAAATAGTATGTGAAAATAGAATTAGTATGTCCCAAATCGTAGTATGTTGAAAAGAGTATGCCAAAAATTCCCGGTTGGTTTACTATTTCCAGTCCAAATTTTAAGTGTAGAAGCGTCCATACTCTAACCGCTGATATTGCCCACAGTACATTGCGCGTTGGACGTGAATTCGATTAGAACTACAAAACGTGGGTGAAAAGTGTAAACAAACTACAAAGATGATGGACACGCTAGACCAACCGTCAAGCAGAGAGGCTTCGGTAAAGATGTTTGTATGACTGTTAATTAATATCTAGCCCACTAGAGAATATTTAAATACCGTTGTCTGTGTTATATTTCATCTGCAACAACAATACTGAACTTATATAAAGACGTGTTTGGACATTACCGTCTGAATGCAGAATTATCCAAAGACCTGGGGAGATTTCTCTGCATGAAAGACTCGTGAATGGGAGATTTTCCTGCTGCTGCTTCTCCAATAAGGTAGGAAATTAAATACGACAGAAATGTGGATGATTGAAAGGGCTCTTAACTAAGCAACACAACGATCTGTGTAACGAGGAAGTAGGATGTCCCAAAGCTTGCATACTTTTCTGGTACACACTCAAAAGTATAGATTTTTCCTCCACAAAAAAAGTACATACTTTTAGGTTGTAGTATAAGTATGCGAATTGGGACGCAGCAAGGGATTTATTAGCTCATATCACTGAATCGGATCCTGAAGATTCGAATCATTGATTCGACTCAATTGAGTCAGATTGAATCAGATTAAAAGATTCACACTTTATCTACCATTTGTCCCGCAAATAGAAGACATCATATTTTACCAATCTTGTTTATATTATTTCCGTGGCCAACGACAATAACATAACACAGTATTGGGTTAACTTTTAGCAAGGTAACAAGATCTACAGCTCGAGGCAATGACTTAAAAGCACCTTTCCCTTTGGCTTAGTCTCTTTATCAGGGGTCGACACAGCGGAATGAACCGCCACCTTATCCAGCATATGTTTTACACACGGGATGCCCTTCCATCTGCAACCCAGTACTGGGAAACATCCACACACACTCATTCACACACATACACTACGACCAATTTAGTTCATTCAATTCACCTCAAGCATATGTCTTTGGACTGTGGGGGAAACTGAAGCACCCGGAGGAAACCCACGCGAACACGGGGAGAACAGGCAAACTCCACACAGAATTGCCTGCTGGCCCAGCTGGGGCTTGAACCTGCGACCTTTTTGCTGTGAGGTGACAGTGCTAACCACTGAGCCACCCATTTCAGATGTTGTGTTAGCAAAGCAATGAGATTAATGTTTTAAAGCATGTGCGGGGTCAGGTCTCTGACGTAAACGGTCTGCTGTCAAAGAGCCAGTCGCACAGATTGAAGGAGCTGATGCAATTGCCTCATGCATTTAGGCCTTTCTTCCACCTTCTATTAACATGCATTCAAATGACCCTCTTGTCACGTGTTTAGATTTCATCATGAGCCTTCCCTCTTATTTCATCACACTCCTCAGCAGTTTCTGAAATACTCAGACCAGCCCATCTGCCACCGACAACCATGCCACATTCAAAGTCACTTAAATCACTTTTCTTCTCAATTCTGATGCTCGGATTAAACTGCAGCAGATCGTCTTGACCATGTCTACATGCCTAAATTAGAGATGCTCAAAATAACTGATTAACCGTTAACCGAAAGGGTGCGTTTGTAACCTATTAATGGTATCAGTTAAACGATTAAAAAATATTATTTTATATATTTTTAAAGTTTGGCTGCATAAGGGGCCGATCACCAAACGCACTTTTTGCGTTGAGAAGGGCATTTTTAAATGGTTTATTAACTGTTTTGCATGCTGCTTATGCGCCCTGTGCGCCTCACGTTATGCTGTTGCGCGCTGTGTAGTAATGGGCGATATAAACGATATGCGATATAAACGATACAAAATTGGCCTACGATAGAGATTCTAATTCTATTAGCGATAATGCATGTTTGATGACGCAATCTACCCGCGAAATTAAGAGCAACGAGCTGCAGCCGGCTGCAACGCATCATCTTGAATAAACAGTGCGACCATTTCGCTCGCATTTGCGACAAAAAATAATAAACTCGATTGATAACTTAATTCACTCGGCCACGGTAAAACAACATGCTCTTCACACTAACTTATGGTGTATTACGTTGGAAATCTATTGTGACTGTAGCACATGCTGAGCTCTCAACAACAGCACTAAGCAACGCATGGCACCGAATGGCGACGTGTCGCACAACTTGCGAGCCTCATGCATGGCATATCGAGGCTTGTCACACAGATTCCCACACAGCGCTTCCCACACAGATTTTACCTGGGCGGCCGATATATTATTGGGGCGGCCCGGTTCTGTGTTCGCGAGAAACTGAGAACACTCTGCCACAGACTCACATGCTCTGCATGAAGATCCACAGAGACGCGCTGGATACAGAAGAGCGCGAAGACTAAATAGACTGATCCAGCTCATTATTTGGGGTGACAATACATTTTCCCCGGACATGTCCAAGAATCTGCTTTCGCTTTCGATATTAATTGTATTCATTTTTGCATTACTTTATAAGCAAACTTTGTCTGGTGCGTCTCAATCTCTCAGCAGCACCCAACACTACAGCAGACAGAGAGAGAGGGAGAGAGAGAGAAAGAGCAGATCAAGACACCAGTTCTAATTTCATTAGGAGAACAAAATGTTTAAAAACTAAATGTGTTACCTTAGGCTGCAGGTTAGAAATATGTTTTTATTTAAAGTATCTGCAATACACAATTTTATTTGACTAATTTAATACTGGAAGTAATTTCAGTACAGTGTAAGTTCCTTAACTAAAAAGACACCAGTTTTTTTGTTCATTGCAACTTGGCATTTAGGAACCAAGGACTTAAGTTCTTTCTTTCTAAAAGGCACTACATTTAGTTTATTTATCTGCAACATTGTGTTGTTTAATTACAGTTTTGCTTTTGCACAATAAATGTTCTCAAAATGACATGCAACGTTTCTTTATTTCTTAAAAAAAATAGCAGTTTGGCTTTCCTAAGGGTCTCTGTAACCTGTTCTGAAATGGTTCTATTATAATTTATATATCGCAATATATATCGTTATCGCAAGAGGCTGCAATGTATATCGCAATATGGATTTTAGGCCATATCGCCCATCCCTAGCGCTGTGCGCTCGCGGTTGAAATAAAACTCAACCCCGAGCGGAATAGTGCGTTACGTCAGTCGCGTCTTTTTCATTCTTCAATCAAATGAAAGCAGAGCAGGGTTTCTGTTGAGGTGCCTGCAGTATTTGCGTTGTCAGGACGACGGATATTTTTTTAATGATGGAGGAGAAACTTGTGGTCGCAGTTTCAAGTTAGCCAGAGCTGTAGGCATATTACTTTACAAATCATGGATATCCCAATGTTATTCTGTATATTACAATTATAACAACATGGACAGCAACACTCGCGCACAATAAACGAGCTGATTCAGTCGTTTCCCATAACTGTCAACCCTCCCGTTTTTCCCGGGATTGTCCCGTATTTTACAGTTCTATCCCGCTGTCATCCCGTAAAGGTATTTTCCCGTATTTCTCCCGTATTTTTTATCTTTCTGAGAAGAGCCGATCCTCCCTATATGCAACCCATACCGCCGAACCACCAGGGGCCGCCCTTGCTCTTAAATGTAAATCGGTTCTGTGCTTTCATTTTATTTAGGCATGGAAACACTTTGAAATAAACATAAAAACGGCGTGATTCATTTCCTTTTCATTACAGGTGCCATTGCCCCTATGCAATCCTCAAAACAGTCAGTTCATATAAAGATGCATGACTGTCAGCTGATGTGCTCCATAGTGAGAATAGACGCTGTTTCCCAAGCGGATTCTGCACGTACGCGATTTGATGCTGAGCTCAAGTGGACACTGATATACATCAAGCGAAATCTAAGAATGAACTGAAATAATGTCATTTCGAACTAAATCTGACTAAAACAAAGTTAGTTTTGAGTTCGTTTTTCCGCATTTTGTAACAGCTCACCAAAACAACATTTTGGGGGAGTTCGTATTGCTTCCTAAACACTTTTGAGCTACCATTGGTAGCGATTATGCAGCAATAGCTGCATTTCCACTGTCGGGCCAGTGCGAGCCAGGGCTTTTATCGGGCCGTGTCGTGTCAATAGCCCGGGAGCATGAGCAGTGAGGCCGAAATCATGTCGCGTTTCCACTGTCGGGCTAGTAGCTTGAAGCGCAGCATGCAAAACCCCGCCTCCAGAACGCCCCTCGAATCAAACCTCACACAACCCACCCAGTTCAGCAGGAATCAGGCAGATAAAGCACTGTAGGGGATCAACCTACGTTATAAGATCAATCCCTTATTTTCACATCCCAATGTTGACAGGTATGATCGTTTCCTATAGTGACATACAAAAGAGCGCCGCGCTTCTTTTTTTCTTGTCAACATAAAAGGCAGTGCAGTGCGCCTCGCATTTTTGGAACAGAAAGCGCGTTCGCTGTGATCGGCCCCTGATGTGCAACATGTATTTGTTAACTTGCTGGATGGTAACACGTGCAACCACACGTGCCCACAGACGTATTTTGTCAAAGAAGCAAAATGAAAGAAGAATATTTCTAGTCACAGTTTGACAGATGAGTTGACACAAATCTGCGCTGATGCTGATTGCGAGTGAGATGGAGGAAATAAGTCATTATGACATAATCTTTAAACTAATGACTTCTATTATAATGTTAAAAGGGGTTTTGTGACATAATAACAACGAAGCATTAATCAAATGCATATTTTAAGTGGAGCGATTGATTTAATAGCCTGATATTTTTATATGACGGACGAAAAAAACATGATTGGAAAAATAAGCAAATGCCGGTTCTTAAAAAAGATTCAGTCCGTGTTTTCGTTTTGTAATCTAAATTGGTCATTTAGGTGAAAAATACCTAGGGCAGGCCTGTTTATTTTAGTATTTTTATTTAGTTTATTCTTTTTTTCTATGTTGTCGGAAACATTGCAGGTCCGTGAAGATTCTGTATGCTGCTGTTCGCATGTTAAAATAAATCAGTATTTTAAAATATTTAATGTGTCACAAAATAGAAACCTCAATTTTTTTTTTATTAAATAATATTTTAATATTTATCTGTTAATGGTTAACGGTTAATATTTGGTTAACAAGCTGTGGTTGTCGGTTGGTAAAATAAACCGAAATGAGCATCCCTAGCCTAAATGTTTGAGTTGCTGCCATGTGATTTTTTTTTTTTAAACAAGTAGTTAGAACAAACCGCAAACATTTTTTGAGTGTAATTGTATGTCTAATAAGATCAATTATAAATTATTATTTAATAATTAAATAAATAAAATATATATCATTTTATTTATTGTTTTTTTCACTACAAAAACAATATTTAAAAACTTACTTTTGATTTTTAAAGGGTACACTATCAATCTTTTCCCTTTTTTTTTATGATGATTTCTATTTATTTACTAGCAACTATAAACAATAAGCAAGAGGTTTGCTCTATCAATGCAATAAGTATGTTATATTGGTACATTTAAAGGTCGCATTATTTTGCTCACCTTTAAATCAAACATTAAAAGAAAGTTTAAGTGTGAACTAGGGCTGGGCGATTTTTTTTTTTTTTTTTTTTTTTTTTTTTTTTTTTTTTCGATTAATCGAATTTACGTTTTTAAGACGATTTAATTTTTTATAAAATCGAGGTATCATGATTTTTTAAATTAAAAATATTAAAGCAGCTTTTCCACCATCGTGCCAAACCGTTCTAAACTGTTAGACAACCGTGCTGAATTGTGCTGATAGATTCTGTGTGTTGACGTCGCGGCTCTGTTGATGAGCTACAACAGCTGGCTCAGCGCAAGCGCGCTACCCTATTGTCGCGAGGTGCGCGCGCAGTCAGCGGAGGCGCGCGATGCGGCGCCAGGCGAAAGTATAAATCCAGCTTAACACTCAGGGCCATCACATCCATAGAGGCGACCTAGGCAGAATAGTGAGCGAGAACCCCCTGGTCCTCACTTTTATCCGCGACACCTACCCCCTCCCTGTCCTCTTTCATCCGCAAACCGGTGAATTTCTATTTCACTTTCGGGTTGAGGGCTGCGTGATTGCTGTTCGCCTAGAGCGCCAGTTCAGCTTTCTCCGGCCCTGATTACACTATATACATTACACAAAATAATAAAATAGGCTAAAAGTTTTATTCGTGGCTAGAGCTTAATTAATTTGATTGACATATAGGCAATGAGACCTTTACTTCGCCTGACTGAGCGTGAGTTTATTGCATGCTGCGCTGTATTCGGTAGCACAGATCGCTCTGATCTGGGTGAGAACTTTACCAGCGACTACATGCACACCTGAAAGCTTTTTTTCCTGCTGCGCATCGAATCAACAACAACATATATCCATGAAACACAAACTTGCAGACTCTTTGAACAACGAGGAAATAATTGCACCTAATTTAAAGCCTAGACGTCTGGTTTTGTATTTTATACCTGCGCACCATCTGAAGGACGGTTACGGTGTGTTGTGAATGTCGGCTGTCACCGCAGAAAGTCAAATCTTTAATTTGGACTTTTGCTTGAAAGCTTTAGGGAGTGGCACAGTAGCTGTCCAAGGTACTGTAGCTATGAATTAAATCATAACCCATATATGCACCAATAAACAAGTCAAATAAATGAATAAATAAAATAAATATGGATTCTTAAATTGTTTTTACTCCAAAAAAATATCAATACGTTTTGACAATTGTTTTATAAAAATAAATTGAGCAATTTTCAACATTTCAGCTATAGGCCGTTATACGATTCTGTTAAATATAAGATAGACATTTAAATATAGATAGATGTGTAACAGGTTTCTGTGGGGTTTTTTTTGTTGTTCACGGTGATCTTTAATATATATTGGGTGGTGTAGCTACGCACAAATATTTTCTAAAACGTCAAGCAGGAATTTGTCTATAGGAATGTAATAGGCTACACCTTGTTGACCAATTTATGTATGTAGGGCCATTAAAAATACATGTTCCTTAACCAGATGGTTTTTCAAGTTACTTATAAAGAGATTGTTACTTCAGTCATGTTGTTGTAATGTTTTAAGTTGACTATAGTTACACAGTAAAAAAAAATCGAAATCGTGAATCGGTCAAACTTTATGAAAAAATCTAGATTTTTTTTTTTGCCATATCGCCCAACCCTAGTGTGAACTAATGAACAAATGACTTTCATCGGTCCAAAAAGAATAGTTCACCCAAAAATGTCCTGTTAATTTACTTGGGTCATCCAAGATGTAAGTAGCTTTTATTCTACACTAGAACATTAAATAAGATTTTTAGCTGAATCCTTGTTGATTCATGTAATGACAGTGAATGGTGACTAGAAAATCAACATATGCAAACGTCCCCAAAATCAATAATTCATTCATTCATTCAGTAATTCATTCATTTTCCTTCAGCTTAGTCTCTGTTTCAGAGGTTGCCACAGCAGAATGAACCACTAACTATTCCAGCATATGTTTTACGCAGCGGATGCCCTTCCAGCTGCAACCCACTACTGGGAAACACCCATACACACTAATTCATACACTACAGACAAATTAGATTATTCAATTCACCTATCGCTTGTGTTTGGACTGTGGGGGAAACCGGAGGAAACCCATGTGAACACGGGGAGAACATGCAAACTCCATGCAGAAATGCCAACGGGCCCAGCTGGGACTCGAACCAGCGACCTTCTTGCTGTGAGGCGACAGTGCTAACCACAAGGCACTGTGCTGCTATTAAATAAATCAATACATCAAATAATTAATTATTTTTTACCATTAGAGGCTGGCTATATTCCACACTGTTGCCACACATTTGTGTTTAAACCTACGTGATTTTTGCATAATAGGTAACTGCTGTAAACATTTTACATAGTTAAAAAAAAGTTCCTTCATTACCTTGAAGCAAAATGTAGTTTCTCATTTCTTTAGATTTTGTGGATGAAATATGAGCCAGACATGTTTTTGACAGTTTTGTGGGATTCGCCCCTCAGGCTGAGTGAGTTGAGAATCAGCGACTGACCACATTTGAGGAGCGAAGATTCAACTCTTTTTCATGTTTGGCTCGTGTTCACATGGCAACTGTTGTTGATTGGCATCTTTTCAGATGTGGTCTAAATGCGGGTAGCAGGATCTCCACCAGAATGACATCTAGCTGCTGATTTATGGATGACTAACGCGAGTCGGACACATTCCAGAGTGCCTTGCTTTTGTCGGGGGTGTTTATTACTGCCTCTTCACGAGCGAAGAGTCATAAATTCGTGGAGACATGGATGAATTTGTATATTTGTTTGGCAATGTTTGCACTTGTGACTCAGTTTGTATTCGATGCGCAGATTGACTAAAATGTTGGCGTAATATTGAGCGTAAAGATATTTAATCATAGTCTTGATTTATTATATAATATTTATATTCAAATATATATATATATTTTAATTATATTTTAAAATATACAAAAATACTTCATAAAATGATATTTCCTAAACATTTTTGTATATTTTTGAAAATAGATTTGAATAAAATAGCTTTTTAAAGCATTTAAAAATGTATTTGCCTAATTATTAAAGTATTTTTTTTGTAATATAGTAATTATTTATATATTTTTTTATTATAGTATATTTCTTTTTGTTATTAAACTTTACACTCAGATCTGCTCTCAATAAACCAGTCGGCATTATTACATAATGCAATTTGATCTGACTCGCTACTCCAAAAAACCCCAAAGTGACTCAATAATATTTAGGTCTGGAGACTGTGCAGGCCATGGGACATGTTCAACTTCACTTCTTTGATGTTCATCAAACTACTCTGTCAACAGCTTTGATGTGTGTATTGGTGCATTATCATCCTGATACAAAGCACTACTATGGGATCAAATTCCCATCTAAAATATAACGGTCGAAGATAGAAAAATAATGCGCGTAAATCAAAATATTGACATCGCGTGTAAAATTATAACGCGCAAAAGCGAGAATTCAAACGCAGAGTAAGAAATAACGAGGTTGTGTACCAAAAGATAATGACCCTAAATCAAAAATGAAAATGCGTTTAGACAAAATCAATTTTTCTGCTCGTATTTGAATGTTTTGTGTGCTTACGGTCTTTTCCCCTTCGCTCTTGTTCACACATTCTGCACTTGCGTTTCTAAAACATGCAATGCCAGTTTCATTTAAATCACAGGCGGATTTCAGCGTTCTCATTGGTCCACTAATCGAGATTGACAGTAGCTCCTCTAGCCAATCAAATAAAGGGGGAGTTGACGTCACTCCAGGCACTACCTTCAGGAAACAGTGTTTCAACCATTGTGTGCACATGGTCCTTCACAATGGTTTGGTAGTCCTTGGTAGTGACGCGCCCATCTAGCACAAGTATTGGGCTTATAAAGGGAAGGCCATGATATTGCAGCCCAAGCCATCACTGATCCACACACATGCTTCACTCTGGGCATGCAACAGTCTGGGCTTCTCCACACCTTAACTCTCCCGGATGTGGGAAATACAGTGAAGGTAGACTCATCAGAGAACAATACATGATTTTTCATATGATTTTCACTTTTTTGCTGCTGGCACTATTGAAACCGATGTTTGGCATTGGCAGAAGTGACCAAAGGTTTGGTTATAGCAGCCCGGCCATGTATATTGACCTTATTTGATGTCTAAAATGTTAAAAGCAAGGAACATACTGTTTAGAACACAATCCTTTTGAATATTTATTTGTATATAGCTTAAAGTATACTTTATATCTCCGTAAGCATTCTATTGTAAGGCTAGAAATGGGTTTTTTGAGTGATATTTAAAGGTCGACATACTTTAAAAAAAAATATATATATATAAAGTGACTCAATAATATTTATGTCTGGTGACTGTGCAGGCCATGGCACATGTTCAACTTCACTTTGATGTTCATCAAACCACTCTGTCACCAGCTTTGCTGTGTGTATTGGTGCATTATTATCCTAAAACATGGCACTACCTTCAGGAAACAATGTCTGAACCATTGTGTGCACATGGTCCTCCAGAATGGTTTGGTAGTCCTTGGCAGTGATGGGCTATATATAAGTATTGGGCTTATATAGGGAAGGCCATGATATTGCAGCCCAAACCATCACTGATCCACCCCCATGCTTCACTCTGGGCATGCAACAGTCTGGGTGATGAACTTCTTTGGGGGGCTTCTCCACACCTTAACTCTCCCGGATGTGGGAAATACAGTGAAGGTAGACTCATCAGAGAACAATACATGTTTCACATTGTCCACAGCTCAAGATTTTTGCTGCTGGCACCATTGAAATCGACTTTTGGCATTGGCACGAGTGACCAAAGGTTTGGTTAAAGCAGCCCGGCTATGTATATTGAGTTTATTTAGTGTTTAAAATGTTAAAAGCAAGCAACATACTATTTAGGACACAATTCTTCTAAATATTTATTTTTATATAGCCCGAGAGATACTTAAGATCATCAACATTCTATTAAAAGGCTGGAAATAGATTTTTTTGAGTGATAATTGAAGTTCAACATCCTTTTAAAAAAAATATATGTATATAATTTAGCAAGCCTCAAAGTTACAAAATATGTTTAGCAGACTTTTCAAATATATATTTTCATTTATATATATTTTTTATTGACCTTAAAATTGTTTACAAAATTTTATTTCAGCCAAACTAAAATAAATAAGACTTTCAGCAGAAAAAAAAAATATTATAGAAAATACTGTCAAAATTTCCCTCATCCGTTAAACATAATTTGGGCAATATTTGAAAAATAAATAAAAATGTAATTTTTTTTTACCATATTGGCCTCCATAACTTCATAAAAGTCTTGTAAATCTATACATTTCTTACTAACTTTAAGCATTAATATCAGTGGCTTTAAGAGATTTAAGAGAGTTTGACCTGGGACACAGGGCCATCACAAAGCTAAGAAATACCAGAGCGGTGTTGTGGTGTGTGCTGTAGTCCCAGCGGTGAGGTCATTCTCGTCTCATCCACTTAAGATGGATCAGAAGCCACACATGGAGACGTGTTGTGCCCGGCGCCCTCTGCTGGTGCAGTACTGATAAGATTCCTCAAGCGCTTTGCACACTAATCTAAATCCGCCTTACTCATGGCAATCTAACACATCCTGTGATTGCATACATTGTAATGCCTGGAGATTTACCTAAGAGGCTTCACGTACTGTATGGGTGAAATGATTCTTCCCTGCTGGCGGATGTTTGGACGTCAAACATCATCTGGCCGTTAAGCACAGGTAATACAAGGCCAAATGTTGTTATTTACTGCTGTAAAAATATTTGACAAGTTTACATTTTTAAAGTCATTATTAAATCAGTTAACAAGTATTTGGGATTGATGATTTAATCATCTATTTGCTCTGTGACTGAAAATGTAAAAAAGTGTAACTTTTTTAAAAAATATATGCAAATGATAAATTAGCACTCCACTTTTTTGGAAACATGCCACTTTTACAAGTCCTCTAGTGTTAAACAGTTAAATTTGACCATTTCTGAATTCATTCAGCTGAAAAAGAGTGTTCCTTCATTCAGTCAATCTCTGTTTATCTGAGCACTTTTACTGTAGCTTAGCTTAGCATAGATCATTGAATTGGATTAGACCGTTAGCATCTCGCTCAAAAAAATAAAAAAAGTTTTGATAATTTTCCTATTTACAGCTTGACTCTTAGTGTACTAAGATTGACAGAAAGTGAAAAGTTGCTATTTTCTAGGTCGATATGTCTAGGAACTAAACTCTCATTCCAGAGTAATAGTCAAGGTACTTTACTGTGGTACCATGACATCAGCAGACACAATAATATTACGCAGCTATGTTACCTACTTATCTACCTGAGGACTATATTCAGGCTCTCTGTATTATCATTGCTATAATATCATTTATCTATTTAAAAAATGAGTCAGATGCTAATGGTCTAATCTGATTCAATGATCTATGCTAAGCTAAGCTAAATGTGCTCTTGACAGACCCGGAGATTGGCTGAATGGTTTCAAATATAGTAAAACTTTACTGTTTAACTCTAGGGGGGAATAAAAGAGTGTTCTTAAAGTATAACCTCTTTTTTTTTACTGAGGTCACACTTTATTGTGTTAACAAACCCTTAACTATGATCTTGATCTCACAAGACTAGTGTTAAACAGTTACATTTTATCATTTTTTAATTCATTCAGTCAATCTCTGTCTATCTGAGCACTTTTAGCTTAGCTTAGCTTAGCGTAGATCTTTGAATCGGATTAGACCGTTAGCATCTCGCTCAAAAAAAAAAAAAAAAGTTTTGATAATTTTCCTATTTACAGATTGACTCTTCGTGTACTAAGATTGACAGAAAGTGAAAAGTTGCTATTTTCTAGGTCGATATGTCTAGGAACTAAACTCTCATTCCAGAGTAATAGTCAAGGTACTTTACTGTGGTACCATGACATCAGCAGACACAATAATATTACGCAGCGATGTTACCTACTTATCTAGCTGAGGACTATATTCAGGCTCTGTGTATTATCATTGCTATAATATCATTTATCTATTAAAAAAATGAGTCAGATGCTAATGGTCTAATCTGATTCAATGATCTATGCTAAGCTAAGCTAAATGTGCTCTTGACAGACCCGGAGATTGGCTGAATGGTTTCAAATATAGTAAAACTTTACTGCTATTTTCTATGTCGATATATCTCGGAACTATACTCCTATTCCGGAGTAATAATCAAGGTACTTTACTGTGATATCATTTATGTGATGGCAATTATATCATGCAGCGCTGCTACCTAGTTATCTAGCTGGGGACTGTTTTCAGGCTCTGTGTAATGTCATTGCTATATTATCGTTACTCCTTTTTGGATTTTTGAGTCAAATGCTAATGGTCTAATCTGATTCAATGATTTATGCTAAGCTAAGCTTAAAGTACTCTTAACAGACCTGGAGATTGGCTGAATGGATTCTAAAATGGTAAAACTTTACTGTTTAACTAACCTCTTTTTTACTGAGGTCCCACTTTATTGTGCTAACAAACCCTTAACTATGATCTTGATCTCACAAGACTAGTGTTAAACAGTTACATTTTAACATTTTTTGAATTCGTTCAGTCAATCTCTGTGTCTGTCAGAGCACTTTTAGCTTAGCTTAGCATAGATCATCACTTTTAGCTTAGCTTAGCATCTCAAAATTTTTTTTTTTTTTAAGTTTTGATAATTTTCCTATTTAAAGCTTGACTCTTTATGCATGAATGATATGGCTAGGAACTAAACTCTCATTCCAGAGTAATAATTAAGGTACTTTACTGTGGTACCATGACATCAGCAGACACAATGATATTACGCAGCGATGTTACCTACTTATCTAGCTGAGGACTATATTCAGGCTCTGTGTATTATCATTGCTATAATATCATTTATCTATTTAAAAAATGAGTCAGATGCTAATGGTCTAATCTGATTCAATGATCTATGCTAAGCTAAGCTAAATGTGCTCTTGACAGACCCGGAGATTGGCTGAATGGTTTCAAATATAGTAAAACTTTACTGTTTAACTCTAGGGGGGAATAAAAGAGTGTTCTTAAAGTATAACCTCTTTTTTTTTTACTGAGGTCACACTTTATTGTGTTAACAAACCCTTAACTATGATCTTTATCTCACAAGGCTAGTGTTAAACTGTTACATTTTAACATTTTTTAATTCATTCAGTCAATCTCTGTCTATCTGAGCACTTTTAGCTTAGCTTAGCTTAGCGTAAATCATTGAATCGGATTAGACCGTTAGCATCTCGCTCAAAAAAATAAAAAAAAAGTTTTGATAATTTTCCTATTTACAGATTGACTCTTCGTGTACTAAGATTGACAGAAAGTGAAAAGTTGCTATTTTCTAGGTCGATATGTCTAGGAACTAAACTCTCATTCCAGAGTAATAGTCAAGGTACTTTACTGTGGTACCATGACATCAGCAGACACAATAATATTACGCAGCGATGTTACCTACTTATCTAGCTGAGGACTATATTCAGGCTCTGTGTATTATCATTGCTATAATATCATTTATCTATTAAAAAAATGAGTCAGATGCTAATGGTCTAATCTGATTCAATGATCTATGCTAAGCTAAGCTAAATGTGCTCTTGACAGACCCGGAGATTGGCTGAATGGTTTCAAATATAGTAAAACTTTACTGCTATTTTCTATGTCGATATATCTCGGAACTATACTCTTATTCCGGAGTAATAATCAAGGTACTTTACTGTGATATCATTTATGTGATGGCAATTATATCATGCAGCGCTGTTACCTAGTTATCTAGCTGGGGACTATTTTCAGGCTCTGTGTAATGTCATTGCTATATTATCGTTACTCCTTTTTGGATTTTTGAGTCAAATGCTAATGGTCTAATCTGATTCAATGATTTATGCTAAGCTAAGTTTAAAGTACTCTTAACAGACCTGGAGATTGGCTGAATGGATTCAAAAATGGTAAAACTTTACTGTTTAACTAACCTCTTTTTTACTGAGGTCCCACTTTATTGTGCTAACAAACCCTTAACTATGATCTTGATCTCACAAGACTAGTGATAAACAGTTACATTTTAACATTTTTTGAATTTGTTCAGTCAATCTCTGTGTCTGTCAGAGCACTTTTAGCTTAGCTTAGCATAGATCATCACTTTTAGCTTAGCTTAGCATCTCAAAATCTTTTTTTTTTTTTAAGTTTTGATAATTTTCCTATTTAAAGCTTGACTCTTTATGCATGAATGATATGGCTAGGAACTATACTCTCATTCCAGAGTAATAATTAAGGTACTTTACTGTGGTACCATGACATCAGCAGACACAATGATATTACGCAGCGATGTTACCTACTTATCTAGCTGAGGACTATATTCAGGCTCTGTGTATTATCATTGCTATAATATCATTTATCTTTTTAAAAAATGAGTCAGATGCTAATGGTCTAATCTGATTCAATGATCTATGCTAAGCTAAGCTAAATGTGCTCTTGACAGACCCGGAGATTGGCTGAATGGTTTCAAATATAGTAAAACTTTACTGCTATTTTCTATGTCGATATATATCGGAACTATACTCTTATTCCGGAGTAATAATCAAGGTACTTTACTGTGGTATCATTTATGTGATGGCAATTATATCATGCAGCGCTGTTACCTAGTTATCTAGCTGGGGACTATTTTCAGGCTCTGTGTAATATCATTGCTATATTATCGTTACTCCTTTTTGGATTTTTGAGTCAAATGCTAATGGTCTAATCTGATTCAATGATTTATGCTAAGCTAAGCTTAAAGTACTCTTAACAGACCTGGAGATTGGCTGAATGGATTCAAAAATGGTAAAACTTTACAGTTTAACTAACCTCTTTTTTACTGAGGTCCCACTTTATTGTGCTAACAAACCCTTAACTATGATCTTGATCTCACAAGACTAGTGTTAAACAGTTACATTTTAACATTTTTTGAATTTGTTCAGTCAATCTCTCTGTCTGTCAGAGCACTTTTAGCTTAGCTTAGCATAGATCATCACTTTTAGCTTAGCTTAGCATCTCAAATTTTTTTTTTTTTTTTTAAAGTTTTGATAATTTCCCTATTTAAAGCTTGACTTTTTATGCATGAATGATATGGCTAGGAACTATACTCTCATTCCAGAGTAATAATTAAGGTACTTTACTGTGGTACCATGACATCAGCAGACACAATGATATTACGCAGCGATGTTACCTACTTATCTAGCTGAGGACTATATTCAGGCTCTGTGTATTATCATTGCTATAATATCATTTATCTTTTTAAAAAATGAGTCAGATGCTAATGGTCTAATCTGATTCAATGATCTATGCTAAGCTAAGCTAAATGTGCCCTTGACAGACCCGGAGATTGGCTGAATGGTTTCAAATATAGTAAAACTTTACTGTTTAACTCTAGGGAGGAAAAAAGAGTGTTCTTAAAGTATAACCTCTTTTTTTTTACTGAGGTCACACTTTATTGTGTTAACAAACCCTTAACTATGATCTTTATCTCACAATGCTAGTGTTAAACTGTTACATTTTAACATTTTTTAATTCATTCAGTCAATCTCTGTCTATCTGAGCACTTTTAGCTTAGCTTAGCGTAGATCATTGAATCGGATTAGACCGTTAGCATTTCGCTCAAATAAATAAAAAAAGTTTTGATAATTTTCCTATTTACAGCTTGACTCTTCGTGTACTAAGATTGACAGAAAGTGAAAAGTTGCTATTTTCTAGGTCGATATGTCTAGGAACTAAACTCTCATTCCAGAGTAATAATCAAGGTACTTTACTGTGGTACCATGACATCAGCAGACACAATGATATTACACAGCTATGTTACCTACTTATCTAGCTGAGGACTATATTCAGGCTCTGTGTATTATCATTGCTATAATATCATTTATCTATTAAAAAAATGAGTCAGATGCTAATAGTCTAATCTGATTCAATGATCTATGCTAAGCTAAGCTAAATGTGCTCTTGACAGACCCGGAGATTGGCTGAATGGATTCAAATATAGTAAAACTTTACTGTTTAACTCTAGAGGGGGGGGGGTTCTTAAAGTATAACCTCTTTTTTTTTTACTGAGGTCACACTTTATTGTGTTAACAAACCCTTAACTATGATCTTGATCTCACAAGACTAGTGATAAACAGTTACATTTTAACATTTTTTGAATTCGTTCAGTCAATCTCTGTCTATCTGAGCACTTTTAGCTTAGCTTAGCATAGATCATCACTTTTAGCTTAGCTTAGCATCTCAAAAAAATTCAAAAAAGTTTTGATAATTTTCCTATTTAAAGCTTGACTCTTTATCTATGAATGATATGGCTAGGAACTATACTCTCATTCCAGAGTAATAATTAAGGTACTTTACTGTGGTACCATGACATCAGCAGACACAATGATATCATGCAGCGCTGTTACCTACTTATCTAGCTGGGGACTGTTTTTAGGCTCTGTGTTATACCATTGCTATAATATCATTTATCTTTTTCTCTTTTTTTTTTGAGTCAGATGCTTATCGTCTAATCTGATTCAATGATCTATGCTAAACTAAGCTAGAAGTGCTCTTGACAGACGGAGATCAGCTGAATGGATTTAAAAATGGTAAAACGGTAGGACTGAGGTCACACTTTATTGTGTTAACAAACCCTTAACAATGGTTTTGTATCTCAATAGACTCATAATTCACTACTTATTAGTAGTTATTAAGTATGTTTAGAATTAGGGATGTAGAATAAGATCATGCAGAATATGCACTTTTATAAGTATTATTAAATGGCCAATATCTTTAGCTGGTGATAAACCACTAGTTAATAGTGAGAATTGGTACTTTAACTAAAGTGTTGGGCATCTTTATGCACTTAAAATGATCATGATTATCTTGCCTGAGGCCGTTTAATTTCAGATTTAAATAATTAAATGATTATTATTATCTAAAATAATTGTGATCAGATGATTCATCAAGTCAGTTGGCGTTTCTGTGTGGAGTTTGCATGTTCTCCCTGCGTTCGCGTGGGTTTCCTCCGGGTGCTCCGGTTTCCCCCACAGTCCAAAGACATGCAGTACAGGTGAATTGGGTAAGCTAAATTGTCCGTAGTGTATGAGTGTGAATGAGTGTGTGGATGTTCCCAGAGATGGGTTGCGGCTGGAAGGGCATCCGCTGCGTAAAATCGTGCTGGAGAAGTTGGTGGTTCATTCCGCTGTGGCGACCCCGCAAGGGACAAAGCCGACAAGAAAATGAATGAATGAATGAATGATTCATCAATAATTGCAACTGCCCTAATTAAGAAGTGAATTGATTGTAAATGATTCATTTAATGCTTTTGTTATATAAATCATGCCTACTTTTTGTAATATTAACACAAATTATATAAGACTTTTAAAAATACTAGCTCAGAGACTGAAATCCTTATATAACAACAATATCATAAACATAATTCTAGAAATATGTCCTTAAATTGCAGCGCAGCCGTATTAATCTTTTAAAAGTGTCAGAGGTCAGAAATGACTCTGCTGGATTAATCCGTATTCTTTGTCTGGGATGTTTGAGTGTTTCTCTCCACTAGAGGGCAGAGTCAGATAGAGATTCATACATGTAGAGCTGAATTTACAGCACTGAAGTATTTTCTGTAATTCTCACAGCTTTATCTTAAAAAGGGAAACCATTACTAGTAAGCTTTTGCTTGTTTTACGCTACTGTCACAATGCTTTTAATTGCACCCTTTTAGTAATTATGCTGTAAAATAAATGAAGTTGAATAAAATATCAAGTATTAATATCAAGTAATTTCATCTTAGATCAATTAAACTGACTTAAAACATCAAGTTACATTTTGAATAACTTGAAAAATAAAGCTGAAAACTCCAATAATTCCAATTCTCAAAAAATTCCAATAATTCATGTAGATTTTTTTGATCATAGTTAATATGTATATATATAAAAAAAAAAAATATATATATAAAAAAAAAAAAATATATATATATATATATATATATATATATATATATATATATATATATATATATATATATATATATATATATATATATATATATATATTAGCTTAGCGTAGATCATTGAATCGGATTAGACCGTTAGCATTTCGCTCAAAAAAATCTAAAAAGTTTTGATAATTTTTCTATTTAAAGCTCGACTCTTTGTGTACTAAGATTGAGAGAAAGTGAAAAACTGCTATTTTCTATGTCGATATATCTCGGAACTATACTCTTATTCCGGAGTAATAATCAAGGTACTTTACTGTGGTATCATTTATGTGATGGCAATTATATCATGCAGCGCTGTTACCTAGTTATCTAGCTGGGGACTGTTTTCAGGCTCTGTGTAATATCATTGCTATATTATCGTTACTCTTTTTTAGATTTTTGAGTCAAATGCTAATGGTCTAATCTGTTTCAATGATTTATGCTAAGCTAAGCTTAAAGTACTCTTAACAGACCTGGAGATCGTCTAAATGGATTTAAAAATGGTAAAACTTTACTGTTTAACTAACCTCTTTTTTACTGAGGTCACACTTTATTGTGTTAACAATCCCTTAACTGTGATCTTGATCTCACAAGACTAGTGTTAAACAGTTACATTTTAACATTTTTTGAATTCATTCAGTCAATCTCTGTGTCTGTCAGAGCACTTTTAGCTTAGCTTAGCATAGATCATCACTTTTAGCTTAGCTTAGCATCTCAAAAAAATTCAAAAAAAAAAAAAAAACTCTATATATATATATATATATATATATATATATATATATATATATATATATATATACTGTATGTATATATATATTTATAAATAAATATATGTATATTTATATGTGTGTGTGTGTGTGTGTGTGTGTGTGTGTGTATATATATATATATATATATATATATATATATATATATATATATATATATATACATACACACACACACACATAAATATACATATATTAATTTATATATATATATATATATATATATATATATATATATATATATATATATATATATATATATATATATATACACACACATATAGACCTAGCTGTCACTCAAGTGGCCACGCCCTTAATTATGCAAACTTAATATAACCTAATATAAAGGAAACAGATGAGTTATAAAAAATTCACCCCCCTCACAGTTGTCATGAAGGGTAATATTAGCTATATGAACCAAAATCGTTCTTTGTACCAGGCTTTAAACACCTTTTTTTCTGCTGTAAAGTTGGCCATTCTAACAGTGGGCTCAATAGAAATTTGCTCTATTATGGAGCCAGGACTAGCGGAATTTCGATGAATTGCAGTTTCAGTTACTTCCGTATTGGCTTCCCGAGGGAGAGCGGGAGGTTGCCGCTTGGTTGATACTGCTCCTTCATTTAACTGCCTATAAGAAACTTTGCGAGTACATGTCAACTTACACTAACCATAACCCTAACCCCAACCTAACAGTCTAATTATCTAATGAGAATTAGTTGGCATGTAGATGCCATGTAACTTAAATTCGGACCATCAAAATAAAGTATGACCAAACGATATATTTTGCAGCCCTACTCTCTCGCACTTGCACTCCTGTACATTTGACCCTCAGTATATCAGCGTACTTGTTTGCACGTACGTAATCGCTTTCTATATTCAAAGAGTGTGTCTCTCAGCTGATTAATAGTATGGTTAATCGATAGCGCTCCAGCGTGACCCAGTTCCAGCAGATGTGACGACAGAGGAATCAGCTGTGGGAACGATTGTTGTCCTGTGGCGTTAGACAATCAGTACGGTCACTCTTTGCTTATTTGTAACTGATATTCAGGGAAATAAACTGGATTTGCAGGTTTCATCTCTGGTGGCTCAGTGGTTAGCACTGTCACCTTACAGCAAGAAGGTCGCTGGTTCGAGTCCCGGCTGGGCCAGTTGGCATTTCTGTGTGGAGTCTGCATGTTCTCCCCATGTTGGAATGGGTTTCCTCTGAGTGCTCCGGTTTCCCCCACAGTCCAAAGACATGCGCCATAGGTGAATTGGATGATCTAAATTGGCTGTAGCGTGTGTGTGTGAATGCCAGAGTGTATGGGTGTTTCCCAGTACTGGGTTACGGCTGGAAGGGCAATCACTGTGTAAAACATATGCTGGAATAGTTGGCGGTTCATTCTGCTGTGGCGACCCCTGATAAATAAGTGACTAAGCCGAAGAAAAATGAAGGAATGAATGAATCTCTGAAATAGTCGTAAGAACCAAGAAACAATGGCTGCGTCCAAAACTGCATACTTCCATACTATACAGTATGCTAAAAGCAGTATGCGAGCCGAGTAGTATGTCCGAATTCATAGAATTCGAAAATCAGTATGCGAGAAGTACCCGGATGACTTACTACTTCCGGCGAGACTCTGAAGTGCGCATCCCATGCACGCTGCGCTATCCCATGATGCCCCGCGAGAGAATTCATGAATGTGAGTAAATCGACGCAACTGACGCACGTAGGTCACGTGACCATGACAAAATGGCAGATGTAGTAGGTCCGAATTCTATTCATACTTCTTACATTCATACTATATAGAACGTACTTTTCTAACGACCGAGTAGTACGTTTATATTCAAATGCAGTACCTACTGATTAGTAGGCGGTTTCGGACGCAGCCAATGTGTTTTGAATGAATTTGATTATAAAACTTTCTTGTGTTTTTTTAAATCCTTTCCAGTTTTTCTAGGAATACGTTTTAAAACAATTGAAGCCTTTTATCATGCGTAAAGGAACATGATATCTAGTCATCTTGTGATGTCAGAGCATGTTTAACATGCATTATAAAGGACTAATGCATTACAGTTTGAGGGTTCGTTCTCCGTTCGCCTTCACAGATGTGACAGTGTAGTTCTGGTTTGAATCTATTCTGCTTTTCAGCAGATGAATTGCATGGATTCAAGTCAGTTTGGCCATAGCCAAATCTAAGATCAGACTTTTATTTATCTCATCTATTTTGATATTCCTCCGATACTTAATGGTAAGCATTTGTGGAAAGCTTAAACTGTCTTTTACCAGAAAACAGATTCATTGTGTAATCTTCTGTGCATTTGAGATGAGTCCTATTATTTGAAATGCTTTAGATTATGTCCCAAAGTGATCCGATTGCCTTATTAGATGTGATGAATGTGTTTTGTCACCCCTAAACGTTATGGCTGTTTTATTATTTATTATATATGTTTTATTATTTTTATTATTTTATTATATAGTATGATTTAATTGGCCACTTTATTAGGTACACCTTACTAGTACCGGGTTGGACCTTTTGCCTTCAGAACTGCCTTAATCCTTCGTGGCATAGATTCAACAAGGTACTGGAAATATTCCTCAGAGATTATTCCTCAGAGATTTTCCTCAGAGATGTCATACTCGCATGATAGCGTCACACAGTTGGCTGCAGATTTGTCGGCTGCACATCCATAATGCGAATATCCCGTTCCACCACATTTCAAAGGTGCTCTATTGGATTGAGCTCTGGTGACTGTGGAGGCCATTTGAGTACAGTGAACTCATTGTCAGGTTCAAGAAACCAGTCTGAGATGATTTGACCTTTATGATATGGTGTGTTATCCTGCTGGAAGTAGCCATCAGAAGATGGGTACATTGTGGTCATAAAGGGATGGACATTAGAGCTGCACGATTAATCGAAAAAAGATCGCGATCTCGATTCGACCCCCTAGACGATCTTAATCCAGCATTTCTACGATTCTGCCAATCATATTTTCAAGTTCAGGAGAAAAGCAAAGGCGGCCGCACAAGTCTTCTCATTGTTTTACATGCGTTGCTCAGCGACATGCACATCTCCAAATGACGTTGAAAGAGTGACATACTGTATTTATAAGGTATAGTTCACCCAAAAATGTCATTTCTGTCTTCATGTAATGATGTATTCGCGGCCATGAAATCACACGTGACGTGAGCTGCTGACCGCAGAGCTGTTACCACAGAGAGAGCGGGCGCGCGCCCTACTTAATGATAGACGCGCGCGCGTCTACTTTAGTGAACAGAACTTGCATAGGCTGTGAATAACAGGTAATAAAGTTGTAAATAACATTCAGTTTGTGGCACAGAGTGATCGTTTGGGAGCCGCGCGGGAAGTATTGACAGCACTTAGCAGTGAAAATTAAACCGAAAGCGCACGCACATCATTTAAATAATCATATCGCATTTTAGAGTAATGATTACGACAAGCATTCAATATGATTTTCTTTCATAGCGAACAGAGTGTTGTGCATGAGAATAAATGTTTAACAGTGTCAGTATAACTACTCTAGCCTATATGATGTTGAATATAATGCAAGAGGGAATCTGATAATGACAAATGTCTGATTTTACTAGTCAATAAATGGTCTAATAATGTTGTCAATGACAGATTGCAAGCATATGTCTCAAACACAATAATTCAACACCAGAATTATGAAATGTTGTACTCTGATGTCGTCATTTTACTGTGCATTAATGACCAGGACAAATTTAAAGTCTGTTCAAGTCCATCATTCAAAGTCTATTCAAAATTTTGCATTTTAACCAACAGTAGACCTACACATAATATTATTATTATTATTATTATTATTATTTAGTTGTTTTACCATATGTTTGAGAAATAACAATAATAATAGCCGACTCATATTAACCTTTATTTTACATCTACAGAATCGTGAGAAAAACGTGATCTTTATTTTAAGCAAAAAAATCGCGATCTCATTTTAGCCAGAATCGTGCAGCTCTAATGGACATGGTCAGCACCAATACTCAGGTAGGCTGTGGCGTTGACACGATGCTCAATTGGTAATGGGCCCAAAGTGTGCCAAGTAAATATGCCCCACAACATTACACCACCACCAGCAGCCTGAATCGTTGATACAAGGCAGGATGGATCCATGCTTTCATGTTGTTGATGGCAAATTCTGACCCTACCATTCGAATGTCGCAGCAGAAATATAAAAGCAGATTCTATAAAGCTGTTATAAATTTGCTTTAAATGATGGATTCTTGATGCTCTACAGGGGAATTACCAACCTACGTCACGCATGACATCACACGGGTTCAACCGCACATACCGGTTGCAAACGACAAATAGCAAACATGTCGTATTGTGCGATAGGATGCCAAAATCGAAAAACTTTTACCGTACACCATCTACCCACACTGCTTTTAATGCCAACTGCAGACATCTTTGGCTAACAGCCATTAGAAGAGCGGAATAGAGTGAGGACCTAATTATAAATGCTCGATTCTGCAGTTCTCAGTTTATATCAGGTAAGTTCACGCTATCCTAAATCATACACATTACTCATTTTTGATTGCAGAAATGATTTCAACATAAACAGTTAAATACGGTTCACACACCCTGCCGTACAGGTGCAGTTCGCTGTCAGAACGCAGTTGTTTTGTATGGAGCTAGTTTAGTATCTAAAGTGAACTGTGAACTGTGTATCTGCGTTCTTCAAGACGTTAAGTAAAAGTTATACGGAAAAGATGATCATCTTGTCTTGGCTCATTCCTCCCACGCATCCACGTAGGCCAAAGCAAAACTGAAACTAACAGAACACACGACACTACCAAAATAAAACACTGCATTTAATGCTGAAAAAGTTCAAGCAGATTCACATATCATACCACTTTTTTACAACAGCCTACTCATTTATTTTATTTGGCTATAATGTCCTTGACCACCAGCAAATCAGAATCTTCAACTGGACAGCACTTTAGTTTGTGTGCAGAGTCGCTGCCTCAGTCAATCAAATCCAGTCAAATAAAGCCTACAGCTCAGACTACAGGAGTTTTAGTCCGATTTATGCTCGATTTTCACCTTCTGAGAAAATAGATAATAAGTTTACCACAGCCCATTATAAGCAAGTGAACACTTAGTTTATGTTGTCATATTTTCATTGTCAATTTTTTAGTTTCTGGCTTAATAAAGAAAACATAAACTCATAAGAATCGTTTAAAATGATTATTTATATATTTATTACCGAATGATAGGGTATATTTTACATATTAGGCAGCAACAGCCTGTTTACGTTCATTAGATATAATGTAAATTAAGTTTTTAGTCCGTGATAGTCAGGGAATTTAATAGTTCTAGCTTGAAGCCTGCGCATCTCTATCTCCGTTCGCCATGCTGGAGAGAAACAATCTGCGCAAAAGGAATACAGCTCTCATCTGATTGGCTGAAAGGTACGAGTTGCCTGCTTCTGCCAGGACAGTCTCAAAAATACACACATGTATCCAGGGGGAGTCATGTGTGAAAGAGGATTTGCACGTTCTCATTCAGGATGAACTCGCAAGTTTTAAACATTCAAAACTTTTTGTACACTCTTATACATTTGCAAATGGTGTTTTGCATTTGTGAAGCTTATTTTATGAATATGTGTTTTTATTTTGCGCACGTGAATTGTTTTTGTGAACATGCATAAATATTTTACGCACGGGAATTTGGCTACGCATGTGTACATTGTGTCTTTTGCGTGAATTTCTTTTGAGTCTATTCTGTCTCCATTATTTTGCTTGTTGATGATTACCCAGGCCTTGTACTGTTCCAATTTTCTTTCCTTGTCTTTGGCTAGGCAGATCCTCGGTTTTTAGCACTACGAAGTTTTGAATCAGGTAATCATGGAACATTATTTCTTGCACATGACCACACAGAACAAAATTGTTGGCATCCAAAGACTTGTAGGCCTTTAACGTCTCTCTTGTAAAATCACTTGGAGTTTCAGTGAGATAGTTGCATATTTCGAGCTGGATGCTTGGCCATTTCGTCTTATCCAATATCCATTGGGAGGGTGCTATCGCTGACCTGTCAGATGAACACCGCTCACTTTAACCTTCATTTTGCCGGATATCTGTGCTTATCACTGGCTGACAAGCTGTTATAATTCGCTGAAAGCATAATATAAGTACATAATATATATATGATATTCATTTTCTTTCATTCATTTTCTTGTCGGCTTTGTCCCTTGCGGGGTCGCCACAGTGGAATGAACCACCAACTTATCCAGCACAATTTTACGCAGCGGATGCCCTTCCAGCCGCAACCCATCTCTGGGAATTATATATATGATATGTAATCAATAAAACTTACCTCTAATACAACAATAAACTTTGTACCCCATAGGATATCATTCCCTTGCTGTAAATGCTAGCGCTCCCGTTTTTTTTCTGCAACGTTGATGCATCCTAAATGTTTACAAACCTGTAATTTGCCTATAGGAGAAAAAATATATATATTCATGTTGTTTTTTTCACTAGCAAAAATGTTGCGAATTTTATTTTTTGGGTTTTTTTTAATATCGTCCTTTAACATGCTTTTCATTGCCGACCTCTCCAGTGGGCTCCACTGAGTTCTTATGTCATCTGGAAGACATCCTGTGAGCTCTATGGCAACTGCGGAACAGGGGACACTGGCCAAATGATTCCGGAACCCAATCCCAGGTCTTCTCTCGCAGAAGAAAAACAAAGCTTTAAATTCTTGGCTCCGATTTCTTTGTTTTCTTTTGCCTTGTGACCTGGAGTTATGAATGGGCTGCTCAGCCGGGGCCAGATGACATTCGCTCGCACACTAGCTTTCGCTCGCTCGCTCCGGCTCTTTTCTTTCCTAGAAGTTCAGGGTGGTCTCCAAATGCTTTCAAGACCAGAAAAGTGGCTTAGCGTTGGATTTAGGGTTGCAAATAGAGGAGATTTTCATATTTTCTGAACAAACTGGAGATGTCAGAAATTGATGTTAGCTAGATTTTGTGGGTGATTACTAGGGCATATGTGGTGCTTCCAAAATCCTGTACTGTCCTAAGTAGGTACTGCATTTGAATACTTCACAACCGCTAACAAATATTTTCTACAGTGGTAAAAATGCTGGGTTTCACATAATTGATTTGTCTTAGGACAACATGAGAGAAAATTAGGTTAGCTTAGTTTTTACAAATTTAAGTAGATTGAACATAGGACTGGGCGATAAAATCGATATCAGTATTTATTGACCTAACACCATTGTCAATATTAATTATAAAAAAGTTTGGTATGTAGTTTCGGTATGAAGCACTATATTTTTATTAAAACGTGGCTGCTGAGTGCACGCCTTGGAAGCAATGGCAATAAGCTTACTGTACGTTCACACCGAAAGCAGCGAGAGCGTCAAAGGTCGCTCTGGCCGCCCTGGCGACAACGCTGTCTGCCTTGAGCTCCGGCGGCGAGAGCGCCAAAATTCGCTACACATTGATCTCGTATTTAAAGGAGCCATTGCAGCATATCATATCAGTAACACTCCCGCATAAAACATGCTTTCTAGCGTGAAGGTGTTGCACAATTATTATTAAATTCACTTAACTACGGAAGATCTAGTTGCATGTGGTGTGGCTTTGCTCCACGATGTGTCCATATGCCTGAAATATTCTGAAGCAGCAATACTGTTTTGTATTGTCACATGAAATTCCCCGCTTTTTTTTAAAGAAAAAAATATATATATATAACATTGATGCACATCAGTAACTCGCCAGTAACTTTTTAAATCTACGTTCCAGTAAGAAAACATTGCAAATAATTGGAAATCCAGCGACTGCAATAATTAAACCCTTGGGAACAACTGTGGTCGTACCCAAAGTTCACAGTGACTGTGTTCTCTGACTCCTCTCAAGCGGTGGACTTCTACATTCCGATTGCTTGCCACCGAACCGCGTCAAAGCTCATTACCATAAAGTTGACTTGATTTCAACTCTCCTCGACGCTCACACCGGCGAAGATGCGCCGCGCCGCTTATCGCCGCCGGCTCCCATTGAAAATGAATGACTTCCGGCTACTTTGATGCTCTCGCCACTTTCGGTGTGAACGTACAGTTAGGGTGTCAGTTAGTCATTTCTAATGGAGGCGATCACATGGGAGCGACGTGCACATGGTGTGCAAGCGGCGCACATTTTCCAGGTGCACCTAGTAGAAAAACTTCTGAATTTTCCTAATGCCCCAAGCGCTAGAACTAACCAATCTGCTTCACACTTTGTATGGAATATACACATTTCAGTAATAACGGAAGACTAATTACATCAGACAAACACAAAGCACGCGCTCGTGCTTGTCACTTCAGGTCAAAATAACAACACACGCGAAAGTGAGTGGCGTATAGCAGCAGTGAGGCGATTGTAAATAAAAAAAGGATGTAAGGATGTCACCAGAGTGGCTTTTTGGTTTCTTTTCTTGTGCATCCCAGCCACTAGCTCCCCATCTGAAAGATTTTTTAGCATAGGGTTAATGTAGTCATTCAGCTTCCCAATTTGTAATGTTGAAGTTTGTATTTGAATAATGATGGTTGGTTTACTTGAAAGCTCAGAATTGATTCTAATAATTTGTTTTGTTTACAGAGTTTGAGTTTTATTGCATCATCATTATTGACACCTTACAGATGTTGATCTACCTTTACCATTGCACACACTTTGTAACATTTTATTAATCAAGTTTAAGAGTCTCTTTAACACTTATGTTTATTTTATTATAAAGAGGTCAGATATTTTGTTTAAATATTTTTGTTTTTGATTATTATTACTATAGGCGACACGGTGGCGCAGTAGGTAGTGCTGTCGCCTCACAGCAAGAAGGTCGCTGGTTCGAGCCTCAGCTGGGTCAGTTGGCGTTTCTGTGTGGAGTTTGCATGTTCTCCCCACGTTCACGTGGGTTTCCTCCGGGTGCTCCGGTTTCCCCCACAGTCCAAAGACATGCGGTATAGGTAAATTGGGTAGGCTAAATTGTCTGTAGTGTATGTGTGTGAATGAGTGTGTATGGATGTTTCACATAGATGCGTTGCAGCTGGAAGGGCATCGGATGCGTAAAACATGTGCTGGATAAGTTGGCGGTTCATTCTGCTGTGGCGACCTAGGATTAATAAAGGAACTAAGCCGAAAAGAAAATGAATGAATGAATATTATTACTATTTGCTGTATTAATGTTGGTAAATTAAAATAAAATGGTTAAATAATAATATTAATATTCCTAAATGTATTGTCAAAAAATAATAATAATTATATAAATCGAATGATATGAAACATGATATCGTGATAATTTTTTTTGTAATATCGCCCAGCCCTAGGTGAACATAAAATTATTAAGTTGTCCAAACAAAAAACTCAAGAATTGTGTTGCTTCAACTCATTTTAAATAAGTATCTTAGGCAGCAAAATTCATTTTTTGAGTGTAGTATGAATGTAATTCATATGTACTAAGTCTGTAATGTTGTCATTATCACATGACCTCTCTGATTGTTGCATTGCATTGTATCATTTCTGTTCATAAATCCTCTACCACAGTGTTGGGAGTAATGTGTTAGAATTTTTTTTTGCTGTAACGCATGTAGTGTAAGGGAAATAAACTGGATTTGCAGGTTTCATCTCTGAAATAGTGGGGCATGGTGGCTCAGTGGTTAGCACTGTTGCCTCACAGCAAGAAGGTCGCTGGTTCGAGTCCCGGCTGGGCCAGTTAAAATTTCTGTGTGGAGTTTGCATGTTCTCTCTGTGTTCGCATGGGTTTCCTTCGGGTGCTCCGGTTTCCCCCTCACTCCAAACGCTATAGGTCAGGGGTGCTCAATCCTGTTCCTGGAGATCTACCTTCCTGCAGATTTCTGTTGCAACCCATATCAAACACACCTGCCTGTAATTATCAAGTGCTGTTCAGGTCCTAATTATTTGGTTCAGGTGTGTTTGATCAGGGTTGGAGCTGAACTATGCAGGAAGGTAGATCTCCAGAAACAGGATTGAGCACCCCTGCTATAGGTGAATTGGATGAACTAAATTGGCTGTAGTGTATGAGCGTGTGATTGTGAGAGTGTATGGGTGTTTCCCAGTACTGGCTTGCAGCTGGAAAGGCATCCGTTCCGTAAAACATATGCTAGAATAGTTGGCGGTTCATTCCGCTGTGGTGACCCCTGATAAATGAGGAACTAAGCTTAAGGAAAATTATTGAGTTTTGATGATTTATCTAGCTGGGGACTACTTTCAGGTGCCACATAATATTGCGCCTGCAGCAGTCATGGTACGGCAGCAATGTTCCATAATTCTTACCCGTAAGAATATAGTTATCGACTTATAAAATATCGATGTTTTTTTTCTTCTTGTCAGTCTTAGTACATGATGAATCAGAAGGGTCAAACTTTAAATAGTAAAATTATCAAAACTCTTTCAATCATTTTATCAAGAGGCTAATGGTCCAATCCGATTCAATGATGTATGCTAAGCTAAGCTAAAAACGCTACCACCATGAATGGATTAAATTTTTTTTAAACTTAACTGTTTTAGTTTTGTAGGCTTGTAAAATGAGCCTATTTCCAAAAAAGTGGAGCATTCCTTTAAGTAAAATGGGATAGTGTTTGTGTTCATACAGATACAGTAGATATACTAGTGTTTTTTGAATATTTGTATTTAAAAACTACACATTTTGCCTTTAAGATCTACTTTGTTGTTACTTTAGTGAACGTAACACAAACATAATACAGTAGCAATACAACATATTACAATTCAAAGACAGCATTATTTTAAGGTAAAGGATTACTTTTAAATATCAGTAACATGTAATGTAATTTGTATTTATATAGCGCATTTATCGTGTATGGCACTGATCATCAACTGGCGGCCCGCAGGCCAAATCCGGCCCGCTGAGCCGTTCAATCCAGCCCGCGACTAGATTTTAATATTGTGAGGATCAAAAAAAAATAGTGGTCCACTCTATTTAAGCAACTAAAAATAACAACAACTGAGTCTCTTGTCAGAATAACCACCATTTATGACTATAAGGCTACACTTCGAAATGAGAGACAGACCATGCGGCGTTAAGCATTTATTGCTTCAAACAGGTTTTAGCGTAAGTGAAGATCGGTTGGGGTGTAGGCGGCGTGCGCGCGACGTGTGTATTATGAAGAGCAAGGAGGGATGCGGTGGAGAGAGGTGCGTGACGTATTTGAGGAGTGGGAGGAAAACGCGCGATTTCCGGGAGATTATCATTCGTTTGCGGGCATCCGGGAGTCTCTATGCATTTGTGGGAGACTGACAGAACTTCCGGGAGACTTGAGATGTCTGCCTCAGGCCTAAAAAAAGGAGGAAAAACAATCTGGCACAACTTAAGATAGCATGGTAAATAAATAACCTGGTACCAGAACAAAACAGGTCACAAATAATGTTCGCACATCAAATGAAACGTTAAGTGGGCTTAAATTCAAATCACAATGCTGAAACGGGCTACTCACAGTGCTTAATCAGTGGCTAAAGTTACATTTCCCCTTGTTGACTTAGCCTAATTGAGTTGAGGCAAAATATCTATCACTCCTAGTGGTCGCCTGTGCTATAGGTGATGGGAGCCCGAATCAAATGCCTTCAGTTTTGTAATGAAATTGAAAAAGTATAAACATTAAACATAATGTTAAGCCAAAATGAGAGTTTTATTTGATTTTCTTCTAGGGGGTCCGGCCCCCAAGGAGACTGTCTAGTAAAACTCTGGCCCTCTGTCAAATATAGTTGATGACCCCTGGTGTATGGCCATACACTCAAAGCACTTCACATTCATGTGGGGGGGTCTCTCCACACCACTACCAGTGTGTAGCATCCACTTGGATGATGCGACGGCAGCTACAGGACAACGGCGCCAGTGTGCTCACCACACACCAGCTATAGGGGGAGTGGAGAGACAGTGATAGAGCCAATTCGGTGGATGGGACTTTTTAGGAGAAGTGCCATGGGATTTTGAATGACCACAGAGAGTCAGGACCTCGGTTAATCGTCTCATCCGAAAGACGGTAATCTGTAATGTACTGTATACTTCTTCTCTGATGACCTCATGGGATAGTAAAGTGTTCATTGGAGATGAACTTACAGTAGAAGTATTATGCCATCCAGGTATACTTGCATGCTGTCTTTTAATACTTTTTGTGCGTAATATTTCAACGTTACCTCCCAACAATTCGTAACTTTTTGATTTAGTGGCGTATAAATTCGCATGATCTCATTCATACCGTTTAGTATGATTTGCTCATCCCCCAATGACAGTTGGGGTTTGGTGCCATGCTTCCTCTTAAAAATCCCACATTTTTGTACGACTGAACTTGTACGAATGAGCCACCAAACTGACAAAGCGTAAAATACATACGTTTCCTCGTGAGATCAGGCTGAATATTTGGCTCACATATACATTTTCACATACAGTATGGTGGACGTGAGTGATTTCAGATGCATCAGTTCTTTTCTGTGGTTGTTTGCTAAGTGGTTTCTTTCTAGCGCTAACATATGGTTGTCATCTTCAAGGCGAAAATGATTAGTTTACTTTTTTCATTGACGGAAGATTCATGTTTCATAACAATTCATGCTTTCAAACATACTCCCATACTCCTTTGTCATTCAATTGTCTGGATACTTATGTTCACCGTGGCTCTTAAAACTCATAGATGATCATAATTCAGCCAGTTATACGAACATCGTGCGTACTGAAATCTCTTCTTTGAAGAGCGGGAGCAAAATCATCCGGGTTTCATTACTCCTGCACTTTTGTGTCTGAATAAAGAGCAGGCTGTCTTTTGATGATGATTATACAGTAATGACACAACAATGACACAATCTGGGATTTGCCCTCATTAAACAAAATAATGCATGTGAAACGCTTTCCAGCCTGTTGGAACACACCCTAGCCACTCCAACCATCTGTGTGCGCGGGATAACTGTGTTATTTTAGCTGATTAGAGCATTGATTGCCACTATTTTTAAATGTTCGGGTTGCCAGTTTGCTGTAGGGTGTTGGCAAATCTAACTTCACTATCCATCACCTGGATAAGAAACATAATGCAATACGTTAGTTCACTCCAAATTAATGTCAAGTTTGCAGTTTCATCATCTTTATGTGCTCTTAACATCTAAATTATCTTCGTTGAGTCTCAAAAAGATGCATCAAAGCTACTAAAATAGGTATAAAAATACTTTCTCCATACTTACGCGCTACGTACATAAGGTTAAGGATGACCGTCTGTAAAAGAGGTCACCCGGAGTCTCCTTTCCTGCTCCCCAAGCACGCACACATGCACAAGGAAGTTGTTGAAAAGGGGTAACAGATTTAATAAACAAATACTTGTAGGATCAAAAGGGAACAAAAGGTCAAAACAACGAACAAAACAAGGTACGCTACCTAATATTAAATATCTTACCTAAACCATGTATCCAGTGTATCCATGTGATATTTTATTTAAATGTAGAACACTCTGAAGTCATGTTTCAAAATATGCTGTATTCAAAAATATGCTGTATCAAATTAGTGAAGGAGAGGAGCATGTGATATGATTGATCGCGGCTGGTCTCTCATCCGTAATCAAAAAACAATCCAATCAGATTGATCCAAGCCTTCTATAAATAGACTGATTTTACCCAACTGACTTATCTCCGTTTTGGAAGAATACCCCCTTCCACCCCATATATTTATATATTTATTCATTCGATTCATTTCAATTCATCCTATTTCCATAGCGCTTTTACAATGTAGATGGTGTCGAAGCAGCTTAACATAGAAGTTCTAGTAAACTGAAACTGTGTCAGTCCAGTTTTCAGAGTTGAAGTTCAGTTTAGTTCAGTTCAGTGTGGTTTAATTTTCACTGCTGAAAGTCCAAACACTGAAGAGCAAGTCCATCGATGTGCAGCTCCACAAGTCCCAAACCAAGCAAGCCAGTGGCGACAGTGGCGAGGAACAAACTTCACCAATTGACGAAAGTGAAGGACGAAAACCTTGAGAGAAACCAGGCCCAGTTGGGCACCAATATATCTCATCTGGCCAAACTTCTTGTACGGAGCTGCAGACATTTATTTAAACTCACAGATTCATGTAAATTAATCGTTATTTGGATTTTTAATCAATGTTGCATTATTGTTGAAGGCTAATTGAAAAGATTATCAGTGCCTTTGAAAATCAATTTTAATTTCAGTGAAGCTTTGTTTTGGACTTTCGCACCATGTCCATGTCCAGATGATCCCTTCTATTCAGCTCTGACTGACTTTGTTAGTTAAACTAGTCTTGTACTGTAACGCCTGTGGAAAAAAATTAAATAAATCTTTCAAATTGATTATTTTTTTGCCCCTTAGTGCTAAACAAAACAGTGGTGTGTTTTCTGTTCATTATAGATGATGGAAATCCAGCTTTTTAGTCAGTGAAAGTCAGGGTAAATTCAGGGAATTTGTCAATTGGCTTAGATTTCTATTTATTTTTTCGTTAGTTTAAAAGTATTCATTAAAGTTCTATACGCCATGAGCCCCCAAACCCATCACAAAAAAACAGCTATAAGCAGAATTACAACATTATAAATTTGACTTGAAGCAAATAAATATATAAAGACAGGGCTCGAAATTAACCTTTTTGCTTGGTAGCACTGGTGCTCCTAACTTTAAAAATTTAGGCGCACCAGTCAAAATTTTGTCGCACCCACCAATTATGAGCACCGTTGCTAAGTTTTATATAATCAGATTTATTGCATTTGACACCAACACTAATCAAAACTAACAAGCAAAAAAAAATATGCTTGTGTGAGGAAAATATGTCTCGACGAATCCCGTTATCACAAGAAAATACATTTTTATAACATAATTGAGTGACCAAAAGATACACGGACGGACCGATCACCGGCCCTGCACCCACTACTTGACATGAATGAATCTGTTAACGTGCTGTGTTCTCACGGGTGATGTCTGATATTGCACAGATGCTTTTGACATATACCTTATTATTTGTATACGTCATTTTAATAGCAATACCGGTCTTTTCATGAGCTGCAATATTAGTTTAATCTTGATCAATGCTAGTCCTTTTGCTATGGTGTACGTGGTGTTAATTTTTACATATAGCTGCACGGCTGACTGCATCTGGCGATTAAATGAAGGATTGAACAGAACATCTCCTGCTTAAAATATGTAGATGTGGCAAACACACCCACAGACTTTAAAGTGAATGCTTTAGTTATTTTCATAGCGGACTTGAAGCCAATGGAAGTCTTTTATCCACTCTTCGACAAATGTAGATTGTGGATTGACATTCACCAAGATCAGTAATCTGATGTGCCATTATTTGTTGCTTTAGGTGGTTTCTAAAACAAAATCTGACTGTATTGTTGTCATTCTCATCTTCAGCGCTTTACATTTTCGCGGTTGTAGCTCTCCTAACATCTGAAGGCAGAAGGCGTTGACTGAGTGATTGACAGCTGATTTTAACCAATCCATTTGCGATTAGTTCTAGCGCAGTGGGCCAATAAAAAGAAGGCGGGGCAAGCATTGGGGGCTTTGTTTACTGCAGCAAGTTGACATGGCAACAGTTTTAAACTGTTCCTGAGCGCTGCGTTTTAAATGCAAAGATGCATTCTGCGTGAATGTGTCCTGAATCCGCGCGTGTGGTGAACATTTTGCAGTGAATACTGGTCGCACGCAACAATTTTATGCACTCGCACAAATGCTCCCAAATATATTTTGAGGTCGCATAGATAAAATTTCGGGCGCATATGCGACCAAAACGGTCGCAATTTCGAGCCTGTAAAGAGCAGGCAAGAAAACAAAAATACAATTTGTGTGCTTAACGGCTTTAACGAGAGAAAGAACTACAATCCCATGAAGCATTGTGAATGATGTCATAAGGTTAAAAAGTTATTTTGAAAGCATAGGTCAACCAAATTGATTACAACACTTGCATTCCTTGATCATAAAGCTAAAGATCTATTTTGCTGTCCTGCGACTTTGCTGGCTATGATGGCGATTGGTGGGATTTGATGTGTAGCATCATGGGTAATGTAGTTATCTGTATGCATGCCATTTATTAAACAACTGTTTAACAAATAAGTTGAAGAAATTATACAATTGGTTAACAACTTCAGCGTGAATCAACAGTGAATATGTCAGTTTGAAGGTTTATCATTTACATTTAGTCATTTCGACTTACAATTGAGGAGGCGTTCAGTGATTCAACAAGAAGAGGCAATACACATTGCTTATTATACAAAGGAACTGTTCTCAGAAAATAAAGGAGGGGTGGGTGGGTGGGTATAGAGAGAAGAGTGATTCTACTGGTGGTTTGTCAAACCCACTCACCTGTGTGAGGCACTTAATTTATAGATATAGAGTGATTGTAACAACGGGTCTTGAGCAAAACTGGTGCAAGTGTTGGATAAAGTCTCATGTGATGAAATGAAGGAGTGTGTTTTCGACAGGTGGTTTGTCAAACCGACTCACCTGTGTGAAGCACTTAACTTATAGATATAAAGGGATTGTAAGAATGGGTCTTGAGCAAAACTGGTGCAAGTGTTGTTAAAGTCTCATGTGATGAAATGGAGTGTGTTTTCGACAGGTGGTTTGTTAAACCCACTCACCTGTGTGAAGCACTTCATTTATAGATATAGAGTGATTGTAAGAATGGGTCTTGTGCAAAACTGGTGCAAGTGTTGGATAAAGTCTCATGTGATAAAATGAAGGAGTGTGTTTTCGACAGGTGGTTTGTCAAACCCACTCAGCTGTGTGAAGCACTTAATTTATAGATATAGAGGGATTGTAAGAATGGGTCTTGTGCAAAACTGGTGCAAGTGTTGGATAAAGTCTCATGTGATGAAATGGAGTGTGTTTTCGACAGGTGGTTTGTCAAACCCACTTACCTGTGTGAAGCACTTCATTTATAGATATAGAGTGATTGTAAGAATGGGTCTTGAGCAAAACTGGTGCAAGTGTTGTTAAAGTCTCATGTGATGAAATGGAGTGTGTTTTCGACAGGTGGTTTGTCAAACCCACTCACCTGTGTGAGGCACTTCATTTATAGTTATAGAGTGATTGTAAGAATGGGTCTTGAGCAAAACTGGTGCAAGTGTTGTTAAAGTTTCATGTGATGAAATGAAGGAGTGTGTTTTCGACAGGTGGTTTGTCAAACCCACTCACCTGTGTGAGGCACTTTATTTATAGATATAGAGTGATTGTAAGAATGGGTCTTGTGCAAAACTGGTGCAAGTGTTGTTAAAGTCTCATGTGATGAAATGGAGTGTGTTTTCGACAGGTGGTTTGTTAAACCCACTCACCTGTGTGAGGCACTTCATTTATAGATATAGAGTGATTGTAAGAATGGGTCTTGAGCAAAACTGGTGCAAGTGTTGTTAAAGTTTCATGTGATGAAATGGAGTGTGTTTTCGACAGGTGGTTTGTCAAACCCACTCACCTGTGTGAAACACTTCATTTATAGATATAGAGTGATTATAAGAATGGGTCTTGAGCAAAACTGGTGCAAGTGTTGTTAAAGTCTCATGTGATGAAATGGAGTGTGTTTTCGACAGGTGGTTTGTCAAACCCACTCAGCTGTGTGAAGCACTTAATTTATAGATATAGAGGGATTGTAAGAATGGGTCTTGTGTAAAACTGGTGCAAGTGTTGGATAAAGTCTCATGTGATGAAATGGAGTGTGTTTTCGACAGGTGGTTTGTCAAACCCACTCACCTGTGTGAAGCACTTCATTTATAGTTATAGAGTGATTGTAAGAATGGGTCTTGAGCAAAACTGGTGCAAGTGTTGTTAAAGTTTCATGTGATGAAATGAAGGAGTGTGTTTTCGACAGGTGGTTTGTCAAACCCACTCACCTGTGTGAAGCACTTCATTTATAGATATAGAGGGATTGTAAGAATGGGTCTTGTGCAAAACTGGTGCAAGTGTTGGATAAAGTCTCATGTGATGAAATGAAGGAGTGTGTTTTCGACAGGTGGTTTGTCAAACCCACTCACCTGTGAAAAGCACTTCATTTTTAGATATAGAGTGATTGTAAGAATTGGTTTTGAGCAAAACTGGTGCAAGTGTTGGATAAAGTCTCATGTGATGAAATGAAGGAGTGTGTTTTCGACAGGTGGTTTGTCAAACCCACTCACCTGTGTGAAGCACTTCATTTATAGTTATAGAGTGATTGTAAGAATGGGTCTTGAGCAAAACTGGTGCAAGTGTTGTTAAAGTTTCATGTGATGAAATGAAGGAGTGTGTTTTCGACAGGTGGTTTGTCAAACCCACTTAGCTGTGTGAAGCACTTCATTTATAGATTTAGAGTGATTATAAGAATGGGTCTTGAGCAAAACTGGTGCAAGTGTTGTTAAAGTTTCATGTGATGAAATGGAGTGTGTTTTCGACAGGTGGTTTGTCAAACCCACTCACCTGTATGAGGCACACTCAATTATTGTCAAAAAAGATGATTTACTCTATAAGTGTTTTCTTCATCAGCAGTGATTAATAACCAAATCTCTGACTTTTGAGTTTCTTATGAGTTTTTCTTTTGTGTTTCTTTGAACAAAAAAAGTTGAAATGACACAAGGTTGAGTAAATGATGACAAATTGTTCATTTTGTGCGTGAACTATTCCTTTAATTCCTAAAATTTTCTGTCAAGTTTAATGTGTAATGAAGACGTGTCTGTCTGAACGAAGCCCATTTTAGGTGAAATAAAGCAATTTTTCACTTCATAAGCGTTTGCACATGCCTAAACTGTGTTTTTTATGAAACTGAGCCGTGTTGTTTTAAATCCGAGGCTTTATTTTCTTTAATTTTCGTCTATTCTGCCATGATAGCGCGTTTCCAAACTACACACAGCTGAGCTTGAAATTGCCCTATTCCAGAATGTCTGCCGTGAGTTACAACAAAGCAGGGACTCCTAAATCAGGCCTGGATGCAAGTCTGGCCCTGGACCTCGGGAATAAATTACTCAAATATTATATTGCTCAAATCACGATGAAGTTTCCTCTCTGGGCTGCAAGCCAATGCCCATGTGCTGCGCTGCTGTGGAAACGGAGCTGAATGAAAGCGGCGGAGATTTCGATGCATCTCAGACAATACTGGCCATCAATGAACACTGTAATGTTGAGTTCCACACAATCGATTTGTGTTGGGACAACATGAAGGAATTAAGTTAGCTAATTAGTTTTTACAAATTTAAGTAGTTTGAACATAAAACAATTAAGTTGTCCACACACAAAAAAAAACTCAAGATTTGTGTTGTTTCAGCTTATTTTAAATAAGTAGCTTGAACAAACAGCAGGTGCAAGGTCATAAATACATATTCTATTAACTCAAGACACCCACTAATCCAATATAAAGTAGTACATCGGCTTCATTATTTTAGGGTTAAGCTTAACAAATTCTACCCCTCCATCCTTATGCCGAGTTCAGACTGCATGATTTTCAAAGTAGTCGCGTCACAGATGTTTTCACACTGCATGACTATCTGGGTTAGCGTTCTGTCTGTGCTTTGTTTACACTGTAGGATGGGTCGGCGACAGGAGAGTTCACACTGCATGACTGTAAAATAGGAAAAATCAACTGGACAACTTTGTCCAAACTACGGCTCACAACCAAACAAACGCGAGAAGTGACATGGAAACAACGCGAGGTCACGTAATATGTCTTTCGTTATTAACTACATAATGGAAAAAGAAGGCTTTAGCTTTAGAAACTTGTGTTGCTCGCCTGGCTTTTGAAGAGAATTAGCAATCTCCCCTCAACGTTTTTTTACTTTTCGACCTGATTGTGATATTGCTCAGATGACACGTCAAACAGACACAGTGCTCCTGCCAAATTTACACTAGTTTTTCCTTCATTTCTTGGGTCCAAAAAAAAAAGGAAAATGAGATCTTTTTTTACTTCTGTTATTCTCAATCAGAAAACATTTCATAAGGCATGATTTGAATCACAGACAGCTCCAGATATTTAGCATGCCAAATATCTCACGGGTGTCAGCGACTCATCTGCGATTCTCTCATATCGCGTCCTTGATAGTTCACACTGTGTGATTGTCACTCACGTGAACGAGCGACCTTCTTGCTGTGAGGCGATCGTGCTACCCACTGCACCACCGTGACACCATGGGTTCAGTCATCAAATTAAAAAAGCTGTCCAATATGGAATGGTGGTAGCTAAAAAATATATTCTTTGTCTATGGAAAATATTTGAATATATATTCATAATTCTCTTTACATTTAGAGAGACTTCGATTTATCCGTCAATTGTCAAGGATAACAGTTTAAAGGTATGACCCTGTCATTGTATGCAAGATCACCATGTTGCCTGTGCCCGCTGGCCTAGAAATATGTGTAACATTGTTAACCTGTTTATAAAACTGGAGGAACTGATGTAACAATGGTTTTAAAACCTTGTTTTCTCTGTCTTTTGTCTTTTTGTTTTGTTTTGTTTTGTTTTGTTTGCCTTTTCTGTCTTTATATGTAAAAAAAAAAAAAATATATATATATATATATTCATTCATTCATTTTCTTGTCGGCTTTGTCCCTTGCGGGGTCGCCACAGCGGAATGAACCGCCAACTTATCCAGCACAATTTTACGCAGCGGATGCCCTTCCAGCCGCAACCCATCTCTGGGAACTTCCACACACACATTCACACTCATACACTATGGACAATTTAGCTTACCCAATTCACCTGTACTGCATGTCTTTGGACTGTGGGGGAAACCGGAGCACCCGGAGGAAACCCACGCAAACGCAGGGAGAACATGCAAACTCCACACAGAAACGCCCACTGACCCAGCCCAGCCGAGGTTCAAACCTGCGACCCAGCGACGTTCTTGCTGTGAGGCAACAGCACTACCTACTGCGCCACTGCGTTGCCCCATATATATATATATATATATATATATATATGTTTTTTTTTTCTTGAGTGTAGTACACTGTAAAAAACACTAAGTTCCACACAATTTTGTCATGTTACCATCACAAATCGATTGAGTTTATAATTTTTACAAATTTAAGTGGATTCAACATGAAACTATTAATGCAGAGTTCAGACTGCTTGATTTTAGCCCCGATTTTGACTCACCGACAGAGAAATCGGCGACAAATGCCTGAAATCAAAACCAAATTGGTGCTCGTTCATGCGAGTGACAATCACACAGAGTGAACTATCAAAGACGTGATCTGAGAGAATCGCAGATGAGTGGCCAACATGAGAGATCGAGTCAAATCATGCTGTGTGATTGAAAATAACATCGGCGATCACCTACAGCCAATGAGAGAGCAGCATCCACTAGTGTGGGAACCTGCAGGCCAGCAGGAGGCTGGGGGAGAAGTTCAAATTGCTCATTTTCAGTTTATTTGGACCCAAGAAATGGAGGGAAAACTAGTGTAAATTTGGCAGGAGCACTGCACCGTGTCTGTTTTACGTGTCATCTGAGCAATACCACAACCAGGTCGGAAAAGAAAAAAAAATTGCTAATTCCCTTCAAACTTAGGTGAGCAATTATGTACATTTTCTACCCCGTTAAAGGCTTCTTTCTCATTATGTAGTTAATAACTAAAGATATACTACAAGTTTTTGGTTGTGAGTTGTAGTTTGGACAAAGTTGCATGCGATTCTTCCTATTGTAAAGTCATGCAGTGTGAAACCTCCTGTTGCCGATCCATCTTGCAGTGTAAACAAAGCAGCGACAAAACGCTAGCCCAGATAGTCATGCAGTGTAAAACATCTGTGACCTGACTACTTTGAAAATCATGCAGTCTGAACTCTGCATAAATTGCCCCAAAAACTACTTGTATCGTTTCGATTCATTTTAAATAAGTAGTTTGAACAGAAGGAAAAAGAAAAAAAAGTCATTTTTTTCAGTGAAGGATGTTTCATTTTTTTGGACAAAGCTCAAACTGGACCGGACAAACGTATGGCGCACTCATTAAGACCTCTATACGATAAAACTTTCGACACCGCGCTCATTGCTAAACCATGATTAGCCTTGGCGAGAAGCGCTACGGGGCCCTCAGAGAGACGCGCATATATTAATGCCAGCCAAGTGCTTAGCTTAACACCATGGTGCCATGGAGAGGATTTGGACCAAAAGTGCTTTACAATCAGACCATGAAAGTAGGGCTCCGTACGTTTGAAGCCAGAATACATTGATTCCACGGTGTTGATTATGAGCGCACAACTCAACAAAGACGTTGCGGTCATCTCCCGGCTATGAAGTGGCAGGGGGCAATAGAGATATCTGTTGCCGCCCTTCCAGGCGCCTTTGAAGAGCAGAGAGGTTTCCCTTTAATTGCTTGGATTTCAATATACTTCGCATGATGGATTCTGTTTGAAACGCCTGTGCCGCGCTCCCTAATGAAGCAGCGAGGAGCGCGCGGAGCCCTCGCTCAGTGGCAGGCTGCCTGACTGAAGCTGTCGTTCGTGCCGAGGCGACCTAGTTGCATAAATTCAGCAGAGTTCGAACCGAGTTCACCGCCACTTTCACAGCTATTGATCTCACAAGCTGATCAGATGTCCCATTTATTTTTCTCTGTTACTCCGTATATATTTAATGATTCATGCACTTCTCTCTGAAAGTGTTTTGGGGTTGTTTCATGAGAAAACGGATGGATTTTTTGGTTCGTTCTAGTGCTTGACATCACTGAAATGTCTTTTTTTAGGAGCGCTATGATGTTCGTGCTAAAAGTTAAGGCTTGTAAAAACTTTGGAAAACACGCCATCAGCACAGTGTCAATTCTAACTTTCTGATATCGTTTAAGTCGTCGACTATTTAGTAGAGCTGTGTTGAAAAATTGATTCTGAAATTTTCAAAATGCATTGCTTTTTTGTAGTAAATCGCTTCTAAAATTACTTTTTAACAGTAGATGGCGCTCTATGCTAGTTTTTTTTTTTTTTTTTTGAAGCGCTGTGATGTTTGTGCTGAAAGTTAAGGCTGGCAATAAAAAAAGGAAGAAAAACATGCCATCAGCACAGTGCTAATCCTGACATTTTGTTGTACGTAGTGACTATATAGTAGAAAAATTGTTGGAGAAATCGAATCTGAGATTTTTAAAATGCAACGCTGTTTTTTCTTGAATCGATTCTAAGATTAGTTTTAACCAATAGATGGCGCTCTAGGCCAGTTTTTAAGAGCAAATAGCACTGTAGGCTAGTTTAAATCACACACACAAATACTCACAATGAAGAGCGTTATGTCGTAATGTAAGCATTCGTGTAATTCGGTTAGGCTTTTTCCAACTTTATTAATAATTATTTCAGGTTCCGGCAGTATTTGTAAGGAATTGGATGCAAGTACGTCTGTTTGGAAAGCATGCAGCGCCATCTGCTGTTACACACAAAGCTCAGGATCGATTCAAAAGAAAATAGCAATGCGTTTTGAAAATCTCTGAATCAATGCAGAATCAAACAATTTTTCTTCAGAGCTCTGCTATTAATTTTGTCATCTGGAATGTGTTTGTTTTAGTCTAGTTTTAGTTTACTAAATATTTGTTTTGTAACGTTTGGGTTTTATGCAAAAATGACCCAGAAAATTATTTGCATTATCAAAACTGCCTTTATATATAAAAATGTTTCAATTGAACAGTATTAAACGTTTAAAGAATAATTAAGTACAAAACACAATCAATTAACATAACAAATTTACACACAAAAAATGCTAAATAGCATAAACAGCACTAATATTACACAACATTTTCATACATTTTATTTTTTGTAGACCGTACACTACCTGACAAAAGTCTTGTCGTCGATCCCAGTTGTAAGAGCAACAAATAATAACTTGACTTCTAGTTGATCATTTGGAAAAGTGGCAGAAGGTTGATTTTTCCGATGAATCATCTGTTGAACTGCATCACAATCATCACAAATACTGCAGAAGACCTATTTGAACCCACATGGACCCAACATTCATGATTTGGTGTTAGAAAGAATCTTGGTTTGGGGTTACATTCAGTATAGGGGCGTGCGAGAGATCTGCAGAGTGGATGGCAACATCAACAGCCTGAGGTATCAAGACATTTGTGCTGCCCATTACATTACAAACCACAGGAGAGGGCAAATTCTTCAGCAGGATAGCGCTCCTTCTCATACTTCAGCCTCCACATCAAAGTTCCTGAAAGCAAAGAAGGTCAAGGTGCTCCAGGATTGGCCAGCCCACTCACCAGAAACAAACATTATTGAGCATGTCTAGGGTAAGATGAAGGAGGAGGCATTGAAGATAAATCCAAAGAATCTTGATGAACTCTGGGAGTCCTGCAGGAACACTTTCTTTGCCATTCCAGATGACTTTATTAATAAGTTATTTGAGTCATTGCAGAGATGTATGGATGCAGTCCTCCAAGCTCATGGGAGTCATACACAATAATAATATTAATTAATATTAATTGTATACTAGAAATCAAGTTATTATTTGTTGTTCCTAAAACTTGGATTGGTGACAAGACTTTTGTCAGGTAGTGTATTTGCCTCCTCTGCCCTTATTTCCACAAAAACTGATTCATAAACAAAATAAACACGTCAGTAAGTCATTTGTCGCTACTTTTCAGGACAACTAAACTCCCAAAATAAACTCAAATAAAAATAGCTATAAAAAAATATTTACTTTGTCATACAACCATTCTTATGATTTATTAAATCCGTAAATCTTCAATTCTAATTTGATCCACAAATCACTTGTTACTTTTTTAGCATTTTGTTTTAAGCCTTCAAAGGATTCTCCACCCTAACATTCATCTATTAATCTCTTTATGGAAGAGAAATATATTTAAATAAGTGTTTCTACTTCTTTCTTTCTTTTTCTGTCCATACAATGGTTGCAATACTTTTATTTGTTGTTGTTTACACATTTTTTTTTTAGGTATTTAGGTTAATAGATGATGACAGAATTGGCACTTTTGGGTGGTGCGTCACTTTAAATCTTGAATTGATGATTGTATCCAAATATACTGTAATATTGCAGGCCTAAAAGGGCAAAAAAGCAGCTGTAACCTAGGTGACGACAACAAACAAGCCTGAGTACTTGCATCTGTCAGAAATGCTTGGCTACGTGCGTCTATACCAGACACAAGCGAAACTTGATCGCTCCATTATAATCAACAGAGCTGTCCAAAATGGAAGCGATGGAACCTTGTTTCTATTTTCGACACTCATTCGTCTGAAATAGTTACTTTATTTAAGTAAATATGTGAATTATAGCATTTTTATGCATTGAAAACATTTCTGAGTGTTACATAAATGCAGTTTGAGCCATTGATTTGACTTGGAAATGCATTTTTTGTCGTTGCAGATGCTGTCTTTGGTCTATAATGATAAAACTGATTTATACTGTATTTCATGTATTACAATGAGAAGAAAGCATTATGTTCATATAATATATGTTTGTACGTCTATTTTGGGCTTAACGAAATCAGTCAGGCAGTTTTATTTGTCTTTGTTAAAGCTGTAATTTTTTTTGTAATAGAGCTGCCTGTTGAGAGACGTACAACAGAAAGAGCGTGTGTGTGTGTGTGTGGTTTCAGGGAGTGAAAGCGATTAAAAGTTTCCTCAGAAGGCCAGAACTCACGGATGGCCAAACAGATGTCAGAATGCCAAGATCTATGTGATTTGTTGAAGTCCTCTGAGCTTTTGTGCCGGGAAAATGGAAATATTGATGCTCTAATGTGTGCAGTTTGACTTAATATAGGGCATGAATCATATGAAAATTGGATTTAATAGCTGTGTCTTTATGATGTGCCTGTATGGGTGAAATTAAAGACTTAATGTTATGAAATTTTCATATCATTATTGTAGTGACCACAATTTGAGTTCAGGTTTTACAAAAATTAGCTAATAATGTTCAAAAGTAAATCTAAAAGGCTCTTAAGTTTTGTGTCTGTATTGAATAAACAGAAATGTAATTTGCAGATTTTTGCAATTTTGTGGCAAATAACATAAACTGCATTTTGGATTTGTTTACTTTGTATCAATTAATGTGCACATATTTTATCGGTATATTTGATTTTCTTATTACAGTTTTTCTCAGTGGCTTTGGTGCATTTCTCACAACACTATTTACATTTGCACAACAGTTAATGCATTTCTCAAAACAATTAGTACAAACTGCAAAACCTTGTGGGTAACCTGCAAAAGCGCATCACTTGCTCAAAATGGAGAGCTCATTCCTCAAAAGCAAGTATTGATGTCAATGAAAGTGTCAGTGTCATCAAAAAGTCCTGCCACCATTGTTTATGAACAGGATAGTCAAATGGCTTTGTCATGTTTTCATTATGACAGTTTACTCTGTACATTTCTTCCAATGCAAAAAAGTCAGATTTTGGTGACACTTCCTGAAAATGCTCAAGACCAGTGGTGTAGTCCTTGCTATGCGCACGTATACTCCGTATGCTTACTTTTTTCCATGAGCTGTTAGGGTATTACCACTTCTGAGGATCAATAATTGTGTATACCCTCGGTATACTCACTCGTTTTTCTGATTAAACTTCCCTAATTTATGTGTATTCATGTCCCCTTTAACTGTACTGTATACCAAAGGTTTTTTTTTAACTCTCATCTTAATTTGTTGCATTTTTGTTGCAACTGGTGCATTTTTGTTTAACTTGCGATATTCCCCGCCCCTGACAAGCGCAGCAGCTGTGAGAAAATTTCGTGAGTTTTTCGAAGACCACGACAAGTCAACTGAATGATGTCTCGCTGAAACGTTCAGGTAAATATATGAACAGCATGGGTGTCGCTTTAGGCCTCCTATATTTCTATTCAGCACCCTTAAAGGTTTTGCGATTAGCTCATGAACTGTAACACTACTAAATGATCGCCTCAGTCCCCTTTATTTTGATATGAAAACAGTGGCAGACAGGGGGGAAGCACTATTAGCTAAACATAAATCATTAAATAGGATTAGACTATTAGCATCTCCCTTTAAAACAAATAAATTTGTTTGAATTTTTTTCTTTTTAAATGGATAGTTTACGCAAAAAATGAAAATTGTCATCATTTACTCAACATTTACTTGTTTCAAACCGGTTTGTCTTTTTTTCCTTCTGTTGAACACAAAAGAAGATATTTTGAAGAAAGTTGGAAACCTGTAACCATTGACTTACATTGACATAGTATTTGTTTTTCCTTTTTTGGAAAATAAAGGTTACAGGTAACTGATGTAAAAAATAAATAAATAAACAAAAATAAATAAATAAATAAAATTAAATAAATAAATATATATATATATATATATATATATATATATATATATATATATATATATATATATATATATATATAGCTAATGAATCATTGACTTTCGTTGTTTCTTTGCATATTTTCATTTAAAATTTGGGTCGGGTGTAATAGTACACCACCTTTTTTTTTAGGACTACACCACTGCTCAAGACAGCACTATATACTATTTGCACAGCCATTTGAAAACTACAGTAAAGTTAGACATGACTGCATTTAGTGAGGTATCTGACTACAAGACACTGAACATGTATGTTTCACATTTTTACTGCATTTGCTCTTTACAATTCTAATTTATTCACAGCATTGCGCAAAAGAATAAACACACCCTTATTTACAACAAACATAAACTCCCTTCGGGTAGAGCTGTGCACAACTGTAAACAATACTGCAGTACATATTGGAACTGAACCTACAACATACACAGGTGCCATCAGTCTGCAGAGATTTCCCAGTATTTCTCTGTTGCAATCGGGAGATCACAATTATTAACCCGAAGACAAAAGCCAAAGCAAAGCAAACGCTAGCAGATTACTATGGTGCAAATACAGCACTACAGCATACAAAAGACAGAGATCGACTTAGAATGTCACTTACTATTTTTTTAATGACTTGATCGGTGTAATGTGAACATTTTCGCAGAGTTTTTCCTCCCCTAAGGACGTATTATGCGGTCTCTGTCGCCATCTTGTGGCAAAACTTGCTCTGCTCAATGATGTCCATCGACGTGTTGAATCACTGATATTATAAACATTTCAAATAGGCACTGTCCTCATAAATAAACTGCATAGTTGCAATCTAAACAACTACATTCTCAACTAAAAAAGCCTCAAAAGTACATTATGTTGTCCAACAGCTGCATTATTTGTCAAACTGTAGTGAGTTTATTGGTCTGCTGTCCCTCTATGTGTGCGGTGTAATACACAAGGGTGAAGAGGCTGTACGAGTGCTGATATTGCAGAATTCGAGAAACTGTTTTATAAACATATGTACAGTTGAAGTCAGAATTATTAGCCCCCCTTTGAATTTTTTCCCAAATGATGTTTAACAGAGCAGGGAAATTTTCACAGTATGTCTGATACAATTTTTTCTTATGGAGAAAGTCTTATTTGTTTTATTTCGGCTAGAATAAAAACAGTTTTTAATTTTTTATGAACCATTTTGAGGACAAAATTATTAGCCCCTTTAAGCTATATATTTTTCTGACAGTCTACAGAACAAACCATCTTTATACAATAACTTGCCTAATTACCCTAACCTGCCTAGTTAACCTAATTAACCTAGTTTAGCCTTTAAATGTCACTTTAAGCTGTATAGAAGTGTCTTTAAAAATATCTAGTCAAATATTATTTACTGTCATCATGGCAAAGATAAAATAAATCAGTTATTAGAAATAAGTTATTAAAACTATTATGATTAGAAATGTGTTGAAAAAATCTTCTCTCCATTAAACAGAAATAGGGGGGGGGGAAATAAACAGGGGGGCTAATTATTAAGGGGGGTTAATAATTCTGACATCAACTGTATATGTATATAAAACAGCTAGTTTACCGTGAGTTTTCAAAATTGCTATAATCGCAGTGTTAATAAATAATGAAAATTTAAAACGGTAACTCTAATCATCAGATAATTTACCGTGGTTTACCTTGAAACTGGTAGTCCTGACACCACTAGGTGAAACGAAAAAATAAAGGATCATTGAAAGGGCTGTGTAGAAACTGAATACAACAATTTATTATTCAGAATCAGATAAATATGCTTCTACATTGTTCAAACCAGTCATCTTTTGCTGTTGTATTTTGAGTGAAATGCCATTTAAAGCCAACTTCAATTTGCAGAATTTGCTCATGTTATATATTAAATCCACAACTTTAAAACGCATTAGTCCGTCAACCTTCCACAGAACTGTCTAACATGGTGAGAACGTTGAGCTCAGGTACCTAATGAATGTTGAAGTTCCTCGCGCATGGTTTAGGATTGGACTCAGGCCATTGAGTTGTGGTTTGGCAGAGGTCATTTTGCGCTGGCTATTTATTTCATGAAGGCTGTAATTGCTCATTTTACTGAAATTGGGCTGCAGCAGGAGGAGTCCAGAGGCCTGGCCTCATTGGCAGCAGCTTGGCATTGGCACTTTCCTCGCAGGGCATACACATGGAGAGCTCTGCTCATTCCAGTTGCTTTCTGCATGCTGAATCCATACTAGGGCTGCGTGATATTTAGTTTTTCTGCAATAAATAATGCGATATATATAAACACACAATTTCACCAGATGAGTTGAAAGCTGCTATTTGGATTGATTCGGATAACTCAGTAGCATAGCCCTATAAGCGAACTAAGCGGCTGCTTAGGGCCCGGCACCCACAACCCACTAGTGGTGTGAGCTGTTTCCTTGCTGAAATTGTTTTATTTGCATTTTACAAATGACCTTCATTGGCAGTGCTTTAGTACTTGAATATTTATAAATTTTCACTGAACAAAAAAAAAAAAAAATCACAACTTTATTAAAGTTGAAATTGTTTTCGTGCGAAGGTCACGTGATCACCAGGAAGCTCGCAGCATCTCATTTCTCATATGTGTTCTGTGTTCTCGCGGTTTGTGTTTGTTCTTCCAAGGTAACCTGTAAGACCGACCGGTCACCACAAGAACGCAAATTCGTGCACAGACACGGCCTTTGCTTCATTGCCAGCCCCATTTATATGCCTGATTTATATTGGAAATGGGACCGCGAAAATGAAACTCATATATTCTTAAGGTGTAGAAAAACTGAGGGGAAAAATTACGACGAGAAGAGACGAGCACAAAATCATTTTAGCATCGCTTTTAAATGCTAATGATGATGTTAAAGACATAATTCAGTAGCACGTTTATCGAAAATAGGCAATTACAGATTAGTAAACGTCGTCTACTTATAGGAAAATATTATTTTTCCTGGTTTTACAGACTTGTTTTTTTTTTGTCTAAAACGCATTTAACTGAAATGCAATACTAAAGTGTCTTTCACTGACATATTTTGCACACTGGTAGAAAACATTTTCCTGAGACATATTTATAAAAGTTATGTCCTAATTGAATTAATCATAGTTTAATATAAGCTCTGGGCCCTAAGTCTCAAATGTAAGGAACAGGAAAGGAAGGAGACTGAAGGGAATAATATAGTTTGTGTTTGGTTATTAACATTAACCCAGTATTTGTTGCTTTCTTTTTTCATATGTCTTTTATATTAATATTTTTTATATTTATATTATTTGCTTATTGATTTTATTATTTATGGATCAATCTTTGCATTAATGTTAATTTTTTTTTTTTTTTTTTTATGAGTTCAGAATGTATATTTTATTATTATATGGAAATTATAATAGAAAGTAATGCATTTTCACTTTTGGCTAATTATTGTACAGTGACGTTTAATTGCAGGAATGCAGGGTTTTTGCTTTTGGAATTTATAAAAAAAAAACTCAACCTAGAATCTTTTGTAGAATCTTCAATCTGTTTGCTAAAGGAATAGAATATATTTTGAACACTGGACGCAAAGTAGGAATCACTGGTCCCTTTATTACAGATAGTTTAATTCTTCATTTTTGAAGCTGCTAGTTGACAAAAACAGTGCTGTTTTAAAATATCCAAATTATTTGGACAGATATTAAGTAAAATAAATCAGGCTTTACTTTTCTGTTTCATTGATGGTATCTAATAAGCAATATAATCATTGTGGGCCGGTTTGCAATGACAATACTCCACTATTTAGAGCAAGGTAGGGCCCCACAATTATTCTGCTTAGGGCCCCCAAATGTACAGGTCCGGCCCTGCTCTGTAGGGAAGTTAATTACAAAAGAGCAAAGACAAAAGTGTGATTAAATAGTGTGATATGGTCTTCAGGGTAGTCAAATAGTATTCAGGTACAGAATTTGAATAATCAAATGTAAAAGAGCACTGCAAAAGTCTTTACTCTGTAAATAATCATGGTGGCCTAGAAACATGGTAACAACATGCTAATTAATGCTATAAACATGCTTACACCAAGCTAATTCATGTTAGAATCATGATAGCAGCATGACAAACATTGTTTGAAACATGCTAATAACATGCTAATTTGTGTTAAAAACATGCTAACAACATGCTAATTCATGCTAGAAACATGCAAATTCATGTTGGAATCATGCTAACAACTTGCTAATTGATGCTAGAAACATGTAAGCATCATGCTAAATCATGCTAGAAAAATGCTAACAACATGCTAATTCATGTTGGAATCATGCCAGGAGCATGCTAATTTATGTTAGAATCATGACAGCAGCATGACAGCCAATGTTTGAAACATGCTAATAACATGTTAATTTGTGTTCGAAACATGCTAACAACATGCTGAATCATGCTAGAAACATGCTAACAATATGTTAATTCATGTTAAAGTCATGCTAACAACATGCTCATTTATGCTAGAAACATGCTAACAACATGCTAATTCATGTTGGAATCATGCCAACAACATGATAATTCATGTTAGAATCATGAAAGTAGCATGACAACCAATGTTTGAAACATGCTAATAACATGTTAATTCATGTTAGAAACATGCTAACAACATGCTAATCCATGTAGGAATCATGCTAACAACATGCTAATTCATGTTAAAGTCATGTTAACAACATGCTAATTCATGGTAGAATTATCCTAACAACATGCTAATTTATGTTACAATCATGCTAATTCATGCTAAAATCATGTTAAGAACATGCTAATTTATGTTGGAAACATGCTAATTCATGCTAGAATCATACTAATTCATGATAGAATTAAGCTAACGACATGCTAATTCATGCTTTGTAATATAATGTAATACGCTTTTCAATTTATGTTGCTTTTAGCCAACTTGATACTTTTTCAAGCTAAATAAACTACTTCCAACAGGCTTTCTCAAGTCACCATAAAGTTTGTCCTCAAACTTTAATATGTAGTTCAATACAATTATTTTTTGAATAGTTTGAGCTCTGTCAGGCCTTAAAAACGTGCAAATGATCAACTTTCATTTTGGTTAAACTCTGCAATAACTACACAATTCTCATGCGTTCTGAACTGTTTCTCCTGGTCAACTACAATCATAACTCAACAATGTTACTATTGCGCATGTGCATATTGGGATATCGATGTTGAAACGATATATTGTGCAGCCCTAATCCATACCGTATGAACTGCACAATGTCAAATAAATACACAAAAATAAAAATATCGCCGTTATTTCCGCCCAGCCACCTAACTTCCAACCCTGTATGTTTGTTTTCCTGCTGCACACAAAATATTACATTTTTAAAAAATGATGTGATCCAAACAGTTTATGGTATCTACTGACTTCCATTTAATGTTTTACTACTGTGCAAGTCAATGGCTACATGGTTATCTTGGCATGATGTCTAGATTTTGAGGATCTTTTGGTCTACATCAGAACCTGCTATAGGCTTCTGTTATGGAACCTGGTGTTTCAACATGCTAGTTCATGTAAGAAACATGCTAACAACATGATAATTCATGTTAGAAACATGCTAGCAACATGCTAATTCATTCTAGAAACATGCTGACAACATGTTATTTCATGTTAGAAACATGCTAATAGCATGCTAATTCATGCTAGCAACATGCTAATTTATGTTAGAAACATGCTAGAGGTCTACTTCACTTTGTCAAGCAGGTCCTATTTAAGTGATTTCTTGATTGTGAAATATAAATATATTTATTCTTTTGGCGTTAATGGAGGAATGAAACATATACAAGTTTAGAAGTGAAATGGGAGTAAATTATGACAAAAATGTCATTTCTTATTTTAAAATGTTTTTATTGTTTCCAACCACCTATTTGTATGCTCATTTTGAAATATTGCATAAAAAGTATTAATGTAAATGCCAAGATGTACATACATTTTTAAAACACACATAAAACACACGTGCGCACAACTGAGTTGGACAAACTTTTAATTCGATAATAAAAGTGCACATAAACTACGATGGAAACACATACACTGAATAAATTCAACCATGCGCAAGTCATCTGATCATGTTGGTGCAATGAGTCGGCATTAATTGACAAACCAATGGATAATCCACATTGCCCAACATCTGAAACATCTCGTTGTTTTGGTCATTTGAAAATCCCTCAGCCAAAGTCTGTCATTAAAGTGGTTCAGTATTATCATCTCTCAGAACTGTCTGCACTCCTAAAGAACGCCTCACGCCTCCAAAATCCACTGTTCATTGTGTTTCGTCTTCATCTTCTGAGGTCCATGTTATTTATTATATAAGAATAAAGGCCCACAGTGGCTTCGACAGCAGCACATTAGTTTATCAGAAAGTGACGATTTTGTTTTCCTTGACTGGAAACGATGTTTTATTCGCAAATGTTTTATGCAATATTCCTATTTAGCTCATCAAACTAATTTCCATATTTGGATGGAAGCATAACTATTGTTTTAGTTTTAAAATAGATTAAATGCATCTAAATACAGGCTGTCATTTGATCATGAAAACAACTGTGACTTATGACCTGTAGCTTGATTTGAATAATGTTTTGGACGGACTGGGCAAGCAACACTGAGTTGTAAATACATCAGAATCTCTAATTTCAAAAGAGCAAGTAGATTTCTGTTTTCCACCGTATGACCTTTTTAAAGGGCTTATATTTTGATATATGAGGGAAAGAACACATTCCATTTAAATAACATTGCATTTTCGAGAAGTGTCCTCAGACCAACTGTATAATCCAAAACATTCCCCCCTCTGTCAGTAAAATCAAGCGCAACATGCTTTTCTCATCTTGTCTTCATAATACACACCACATCAACATGGATTCTTGTAAACAGACACTACTTGCTAGTTGATTCTGCTCAGATTGTGTAGGGTCACTGGTGAAGATGGTTCTAGATCAGTGTTTCTCAGTCATGCTCTGGATTGTTGTGTGGATTTGAAAGCATGTGTCTGCTGTTATGGGCAGGACTTTCCAGTTTATTTGTGTTGCTAATTTAAAAATTTGTAAATAAATTATAACGTAAGTCGATTCAGTTAACATACAATGTGGTTCAATGTGTATTTTAAGACATTTTAAGATTAATTTAGAAACATTTGAGGTTTTCCTAGGTCGTTTGATTGATTTTGAACCGTTTGCTTGACAATAATAGAGCAAGACACTGAATTTGCATTGTCATCTGTTTGCACGTAAAGCATAGCATGTACAATCACCGCTCACTTTATTAGGTACACCTTACTAGTACTGGGTTGGATCCCTTTTTGCCTTCAGAACTGCCTTAATTCTTCGTGGCATAGATTCAGCAAGGTACTGGAAATATTCCTCAGAGATTTTGTTCCATATTGACTTGATAGCATCACGCAGTTGCTGCAGATTTGTCGGCTGCACATCCATGAAGCGAATCTCCCGTTCCATCACATCCCAAAGTAGGGTTGGGCGATGTCGATCAATTTGGCATCTTACGATGTCTAATGTGAAACATCACGATGGACGCTGCTGTAGCCCATCTGCCTCAAGGTTGGACATGTTGTGCATTCAGAGATGCTCTTCTGCATACCTCGGTAATAACGAGTGGTTATTTAAGCTACTGTTGCGACCTATCAGGTCGAACCAGTCTGGCCATTCTCCTCTGACCTCTGGCATCAACAAGGCATTTGCACCCACAGAACTGCCGCTCACTGGATATTTTCTCTTTTTCGGACCATTCTCTGTAAACCCTAGAGATGGATGTGTGTGAAAATCCCAGTAGACCAGCAGTTTCTGAAATGCTCAGACCAGCCCGTCTGGCACCAACAACCATGCCACGTTCAAAGTCACTTAAATCAGCAATATATAAGAGAATTCTATTCTCATTTGTTTTTAAAACGTTTTAAGATTAATTTGGAGACATTTGGAGTATTTTTACCTACTCTACTCACATTGAAATGGTGAAGGAAGCAATGCACCTCACATTCTCAATGCAGTTTAACAGACTAAACTGTAAATTCAAGGTGGGATGGAGCCATCCTTTCATGCTGTTTACAAAAATTCTGACCCTATACCATCTGAATATTACAGTGGAAATTGAGATTCAGCAGTTTTCCAATCTTCTGTTGTCTAATTTTGTTCTGGACGTTTAAATTATATGCTCAGTTTGCTGTTTTGTTTTCTTTCTGCTGCTGTAGCTCACCTGCTTCAAGGTTGTATGTGTTATGTGTTCAGATGTGTTTTTCTGCCAATGTTGGTAGAAAAAACAACTTTATTTATACGATTTTCCAAAAATGTACAAATATATTTTAGAATGTTATTATACATTTTGACACGTAGAGAGAGAAGGAAAATAAACAAGGATCCAAAATGAGGTTGTTGCTTTTTTTATCAGCTTGAACCAGTCTAGCCATCCTTCTCTGAACTTTGGCATTAAGACATTCTTGCACAAAGAACTGCCGCTCACCAGATATGTTCAATGTAAACCTCTGTAAACCTTATAGAGATGGTTGTACTCCATGTAAGTTGCCAGCTTTCAATGTAATTAGAACAACCCATCTGGTACCAACAACCTTGTCATGTTCTGAAAGTCTGGAAGTAGCTCTGGAATATTACTTTTCTTTGTCTTTATAAACTTTTCTCTTCATCTTATATGGACTTTGATTTAGAGTATTGGAGGTTTTGAAATCTAAAGATGATGTAGCTACATGTGGTTGCGTGTTCAGGCTTGTGTAAAATAAGAGGCAACTTCTTAGTTTCAGCACACTAATTCAAACAGTCATTTGTTAGAGTAAGAGAGATTTGGGGTATTTTAGATGTGGAATGGGCTGAATATGGGCAAACAGAGCTGTCTGTGTAGCTTGGAGCACTTTCTGACACTCACTAATGGAGGCGTGTTTGGGATTGTTTGGCGTGGGAGTATCAGCGGTGTGTTTCTTACAGTATGGGGTGCTGAGTGGAGATTGTGATGATCCTGGAAGAAAAGAGGGTGAGAGAGAAGAAAAACAGTATGGTTTAAACGTAGGGGGGCAGGGTTGATAATTCAGAACACGTTTTTCTCATGCGTGGGGGGGTCTGGCAGCTACACGGCTGAGTGCTGTGAGCTGCGAGGATAAAAAAAAAAAAAACCCTGCAGCCTAGCACAAGTGTGAGGTCAGTCACTCAGAGGGCACAGAAACAAACTGACAAAAGCTTCATGGAACTCAATAACAATGGAGAGAAATGAAGAGAGACAATGTCTAGGTGACCTTTAGATGACTGGAGCCTTGATGAAGTAAAGATGTTAGACTATTTGACAATTATTGTTTAAATTTGTAGCAAACCAGAGAGAATAGCTGAGACTTTGCTTCTATCAAATGTAACTGTTTTGTCTTGATCACTGCATTAGACAATGTTGTTAAAATACAAAGTGAAGTGTTGTGTTGCACTGATCTTCACCGTTTCATGCAAATGTCAACTTTGCCATGATAAAAAAAAAAAGTTTTCACCAAGTTTCTCCAGGTTGGAGGACAGTCCTCACTCCAGGTGGAGGAGTTCAAGTATCTTGGGGTTTTGTTCACGAGTGAGGGAAGGATGGAGCGTGAGATTGACAGGCGGATTGGTGCAGCAGCGGCAGTAATGATGTTAATGTATTGGTCCACTGTGGTAAAGAAGGAGCTGAGCCGAAAAGCAAAGCTCTCGATTTACCGGTCAATCTACGTTCCTACTCTCACCTATGGTCATGAGTTTTGAGTCATGACCGAAAGGACAAAATCTCGGATACAATCAGCCGAAATGAGTTTCCTTCGCAGGGTGGCAGGGCACACTCTTATGGATAGGGTGAAGAGCTCTGTCACCCGGGAGGAGCTCGAAGTAGCCCGCTGCTCCTCCACATTGAGAGAAGTCAGCTGAGGTGGCTCGGGCATCTGTTTGGGATGCCTCCTGGATGCCTACCTAGGGAGGTGTTCCTGGCATGTCCCACCGGGAGGAGGCCTCGGGATGCGCTGGAGGGACTATGTCTCTCGGCTGGCCTGGGAATGCCTTGGGATTGCCCCAGAGGAGCTGGAGGAAGTGTCTGGGGAGACGGAAGTCTGGAGTTCTCTCCTTAGACTGCTGTCCTCACGACCCAGCCCCGGATAAGTAGATGAAAATGACATGACATGACCAAAATAGCTTTTTTTTTGTGTAGGCTTGTATTTTACAGTACTGTAAAAATACTCAACGTCAACGTTTTCAAACAATTATATTTGATTTGTCAAAGTATATATATATATATATATATATATATATATATATATATATATATATATATATATATATATATATATATATATATATATATATATATATATATATATTTAGATATTTATATAGTAGGCCTACATTGGAAATAACAAACTTGCGGGCGAAAAAGACGCAGTATGTGAACAAGGCCGCCATCATTTGCGATCTCCAGCAGTTGATCTTCTTGCACAGACATGCTGAATTCACCTGATTTGTTGTGGATTTGTTGTTTGTCCTTGGCAGTTTGTGGGTTCTTCACTGGGCCGTTTCTCCTTTGCAAAGAAACTTTCCAAAGTAGTCTGTTTGTTACTCATTTTGCTAGCTTATGGGTTACATTTTGGCACTTAAGTGACCAAGATGTAACCGAGAGAATACGTCATTGTTCAGGCTCAGATAATATAATAAAATGTAAACAATTAATGATTTCTTGTGTGGCCTGGTACCACTTGGCCCGGGGATTTGGGATCACTGCAGTAGATGACTGCATGGACATCGGTAAATGCAGTTTTCAATGCTTTCTGCAAAGACTCACCTTTCATTGTTATTATTTTCATTATCAATTATCATTTCGCCAGTCTGTTGTTTTAAGGCTCCACCCCCTCAGACCCATCACCCTTGTGTTGTGCTGCACTTCACTAAAGGCCTGTAAGGGTCAAACTGTCAGCTTTCTCTGGAAGGAAAGACATGTGCTCCATGGGCCCTCGTCTGCATTCCTGTCATCACTGGCGGACCTGACATAACATAACCAGAAATATGAGCCACAACAGACCCGAGAAATGTGAACTCAGACCCAGAGACTTGGCACCGTGGCCCGGTCCGGAGATTACCAGACACGGAGGGCTATGGAGGAATGAATCGTTAAGGGTTTGCAAGGCATGAAATGACAGTAGAGGGTTTTCCAATGGTGTATTCGTGCCAAGATGGCCAGGCAGTGAAGCGTTTTTATTGGTTGAGTCAGAAATGGCAATTGGCATTGATGGGTTGCAATTGGTCAGAGAATGTTAAATGCAAACGCTGACAGCCATCTGAAAGATACATTTACATTTTTGCTGATGCTTTGATACAGTTTACCATAAGGTCTTGCTTGCTTTGTTAAAGCAAGTTGTGGGCATCAGTGGAACAAAATAGACATTCAATCAATATTGGATGATATTATTCAGGTGAGGTACTCTGTACTTGTGGGGATCCCCCAAGGCTATATATTGGCCCATTTATTGTTATCTTTATATATACTTCCTTTAGCCTGTATTCTCAAAGTATGGCATGTACTGTCAGTGGTTCACAGACAATATTTAACTTTATTTGCCCCTGAAGCAAAAAAAGGTGTAGACTCCCTCTGTGCCTGGCTTTGCTATAACAAAGGATGTCTTTGAATTTTAATAAAAGTACAACAGAGATCATTGTGTTTGGCTTTTCTGATGGCCCAAAGATTTCTTATGTAATTTCTTGTGTGTTTTATTTTTTCAGTTAAATCATTTTAAAAAATCATTTATTTGATAGTGCACTTAAGTTTCACAGGTGAATTAATGAATAAAATAGTCACCTAGTAAAGCTAAGCAGGGCTGCGCCCGGTCAGTACCTGGATGGGAGACCACATGGGAAAGCAAGGTTGCTGCTGGAAGTGGTGTTAGTGAGGCCAGCAAGGGGTGCTCAACCTGCGGTCTGTATGGGTCCTAACGCCCCAGTACAGACCCCCTAGTTATATAATTATACACTGTGTGTGTATATATATATATATATATATATATATATATATATATATATATATATATATATATATATATATATATATATATATATATATGAAGTCAGAATTAATAGCCCCCTTTGAATTTTGTTCTATTTTTTTTTATATTTCCCAAATTATGTTTAACAGAGCAAGGACATTTTCACAGTATTTCTGATAATATTTTTTCTTCTGGAGAAAGTCTTATTTGTGTTTTATTTTGGCTAGAATAAAAGCAGTTTTTAATTTTTTTTAAAGCCATTTTAGGGTCAAAATAAGTTTTTTTCTTACTGTAAACTATTTTTTTTCGATAGTCAACAGAACAAAGCATCATTATACAATAACTTGCCTAATTACACTAACCTGCCTAGTTAACCTAGTTAAGCCTTTAAATGTCACTTTAAGCTGTATAGAAGTGTCTTGAAAATTATCTAGTCAAATATTATTTACTGTCATCATGGCAAAGATAAAATAAATCCGTTATTAGAAATGAGTTATTAAAACTATTATGTTTAGAAATGTGTTGAAAAAAGCTTCACTCCGTTAAACAGAAATTGGGGAAAAAAATAAACAAGGGGGCTTATAATTCAGGGGGGCTAATAATTCTGACTTCAACTGTATATATATATATATATATATATATATATATATATATATATATATATATATATATATATATATATATATATATATATATATATATATATATATATATTATTATTATTATTATTTATTTTTTATTTATTTTTTTTAAATCGCAAAATTGTCGCAAAATTACCGCCACAAAATAATTAGTGAAAAACTAGGGGTCTGCCAGTATATTGATGGGGACTCAATACTGCTCCATGAGTGCCATCTTTTGGGTGAGACGTTAAACCGAGGTCCTGACTCTCTGTGGTCATTAAAAATTTGAAAAAAGTAGGGGTTTAACCCCGGCAACCTGGCCAAATTTGCCCACAGGCCTCTGTCCATCATGGCCTCCTAACAATTCTCATATCATAAATGGCTTCATCACACGGTCTCCTCTCCACCAATCAGCTTGTGTGTGGTGTGCGGTCTGGCGCAATATGGCTGCCGCCGTGTCATTCAGGTGGATGCTGTACACTGGTGGGGGATGAGGAGAATGCCCACCAAAATATGTTGAAAAAGTGCTTTGAGTGTCCAGAGATGTGCTATATAAATGTAAGGACTTGTTATTATTATCATTATTATTATTATTATTATTATTAAATGGTTGGTTTTAACCAACTAAGAGCACTAACTAAGATTGACGAAACTGAAGACATTCCTTTCTTTGAAACTGTAATTCATGAATTTATTTTTTCTAGAATTGATTATTGCAATTGCCTTTATTTGGTAACCAGCAGTTCACCTAGCATCTAACTGGCATCTTCAATTTATAGATTACAAATGGTCCAAAATGCAGCTGTATGTCTTTTAACAAGTGTTCCTAAATACAAATTACTCCTAATGTCTTTACATTGACATGTTTGCATGACCTCGCTCCCTCTACGTTTCTGACGTTTGTTGTGTGAATATCATCTGGAAAGAACTTGATGTGTCAACTAGAGTTTGTTAACTGTTCCAACGTCAAAATTGATTTATCATGTCAGAACTGCACCAGCGTTACATATTTTTAAATCAAAGTTAAAATGCATCTCTTTATTTTGACCTATATTATTTGTGATGCTGTTTGTTTTCATTTATTCATTCATTCATTTTTTTCTTTGGCTTACTCTCTTTATTTATCAGGGGTTGCCACAGCGGAATGAACTGCCAACTTATCCAGCATATGTTTTACGTAGCGGTTGCCCTTCTAGCCGCAACCCAGTACTGCGAAACACTCTCGGATTCATACACACACTATGGCCATTTTAGTTTATTCAATTCACCTATAGTGCATGTCTTTGGACTGTGGGGGAAACAAGAGCACCCAGAGGAAACCCACACCAACACAGGGAGAACATGTAAACTCCACACAGAAACACCAACTGGCCCAGCCAGGGCTCGAACCAGTGACCTTCTTGCTGTGAGGAGACAGTGCTAACCACTGAGCCACCATGCCACCCCACTGTTTGCTTTATATATTGTTTTTATAATACAATGTACAGCACATCGGTCAACTGTAGTTGCTTTTAATTGTGCTCTTTAAATCAAGACCTGAGAAAGAGACTTGGTAGTGGATTCAACCTATCCATTCCCTGGAAATGGAACCCATGACCTTGGTGTTGCTAGCGCCATGCGCTGCTTCCAAATAGATAAAACTAGCTACAGTAGATGCGTTGTCTTCCTCAAAAACTATCCAGACCTCATGGAAAGTTGTAAACGACATTTGCCAAGACTCCTGCAAAGTCTGCACTAGAGAGCCAAGGTTGAAATTGACCTACAGCAGGTTTCTGCTCTCCATGACTCTGTAGTGTTCCATTAAGAGCTCGGAAACCCAACACTCTCTGCCTGCAAAGCATCAGGGCTCAAGCAAACTGTTTCTAAAGCTTAAAAGACACTGTTTAGTTCATCATTAAAAGTTAGCAATTATTTGTTCCATTCATTGAATCATTGAGAATTGTCTTTTTGTTTCCATTCAGCTGATGTCAATTTGTTTAGCAGCAGGCTGCGGGCACAGATTGTTGATATTAATGAGAAAGATGGTGGAAGTCTGAGTTATTATAGACGGGTGACCTTTGATCTGTGGCTTATTGGAAAAACATTAGTTTTTCGCTGCTCATTTGGCCGGACAGAGAAGGGAGTCCTCCCTCTGATTAATGATCTGCCCTGAGGAGGCCAATGAGGCTGAGAGACAGAGCAGCCTTGTTAAATACAGTTTGTTGAAAACTAGAACCAAATTATACAGGACGAAATGAAAGAGCTTCTCACGCACACAACATCTTCAGGAGAGTCTGTTTAAATGTCGCTTCAGAAGATTAGCAACGTCTGCTTCTACAGTACGTCAGTGCCTGTTTAGCTCCGACCACTGATATTTGGTTGCCAGATTGCATTTTGTGACATCCATGGGCAAGATAAAGACTTTAAAGATGCACACATCTGTTTTATCTTGTGACATCACAGCCCCAATTTATGCAAATATTGTTTTTTTTTTTGCATTTATTGATAAACTTCCTAAATATATTGGGAAATATCCAATATTCTGATTCTCAAATATGTGTAAGAACATGTATTTTGTTATATAAACTGCATAATAATGATCATATTATTTGATCTGTGACCAGAGATGGACACGCCATGCACTAAAGAGATTAGAGCTGCTGGATTTACAACATGCTATTCCATCAACTTCTTTCAAAATACATGAAAGTAGGTGGCTATTTAACTAGAAGAATAAAGTAAACGTTTGCAATTAGATATGAATAAATCACATCATCTATTTATATCTAAAAATAATTATTATTGCCGTTTCCATAGATATCAGGATGAATTTTAAAAACTAAAATATTATTTATTGCTAGTGTGAAAACTGAAATAAATGTTATTTGTTTGAAAACACTGATAAGTTTCTTCATTCTCTACTTCACACTAGCTCAGTGTGTGCCATCGTGGGAAAAGCAGATTTGTATTTAGCAGCTGATCACATGATTATATAGTCCAGGGATCAACCTAGACTGATCACACCGGTGTGATCATTAGCATCAGGGGTTAATGTAGATGATAAGTTCTTATGGAAATACATAAACTGCATAATAATGATCATAATATTTGATCTATGACCAGAGATGGACACGCCGTGCACTAAAGAGATTAGAGCTGCTGGATTTACAACATGCTATTCCATCAACTTCTCTCAAAATACATGAAAGTGGGTGACTGTTTAACTAGGAGAAGAATAAAGTAAACGTTTGCAATTAGATATGAATAAATCACATCATCTATTTATATCTAAAAATAAATATTATTACCGTTTCCATAGATATCAGGGTGAATTTTAAAAACTAAAATATTATTTATTGCTAGTGTGAAAACTGAAATAAATGTTATTTGTTTGAAAACACTGATAAGTTACTTCATTCTCTAGCTCAGTGTGTGCCATCGTGGGAAAAGCAGATTTAAATTTAGCAGCTAATCACATGATTATATAGTCCAGGGATCAACCTAGACTGATCACACCGGTGTGATAATTAGCATCAGGGGTTAATGTAGATGATAAGTTCTTATGGAAATACATAAACTGCATAATAATGATCATAATATTTGATCTATGACCAGAGATGGACACGCCGTGCACTAAAGAGATTAGAATTGCTGGATTTACAACATGCTATTCCATCAACTTCTCTCAAAATACATGAAAGTGGGTGGCTGTTTAACTAGGAGAAGAATAAAGTAAACGTTTGCAATTTGATATGAATAAATCACATCATCTATTTATATCTAAAAATAATTATTATTGCCATTTCCATAGATATCAGGGTGAATTTTAAAAACTATAATATTATTTATTGCTAGTGTGAAAACTGAAATAAATGTTCTTTGTTTGAAAACACTGATAAGTTACTTCATTCTCTAGCTAAGTGTGTGCCATCGTGGGAAAAGCAGATTTGAATTTAGCAGCTGATCACATGATTATATAGTCCAGGGATCAACCTAGAATGATCACACCGGTGTGATCAATAGCATCAGGGGTTAAGGTAGATAATAAGTTCTTATGGATGTACATAAACTGCATAATAATGATCATATTATTTGATCTATGACCAGAGATGGACACGCCGTGCACTAAAGAGATTAGAGCTGCTGGATTTACAACGTGCTATTTCATCAACTTCTCTCCGAAATACATGAAAGTAGGTGAATGTTTAACTAGGAGAAAAATAAAGTAAACGTTTGCAACCTGACGAATGAATCACATCATCTATTTATATCTAAAAATAATTATTATTGCCGTTTCCACCATTTAAAAACCATAAATATTATTCTTTGCTAGTACTTTGTATTTAAGTTCTTGAAACCTAAAATTAATGTTATTGGTTTGAAAACACTGATAAGTTGCATCATTCTCTGGCTCAGTGTGTGCCATCTTGGGAAAAACAGATTTGAATTTAGCAGTTGATCACGTGATTATATATTCCAGGGATCATCCTAGACTGATCACACAGGTGTGATCATTAGGATCAGGGGTTAATGTAGATGACACATTCGTATGGATGTATGTAAACTGCATGGTGGGAATTTAGTGTTACCTTCGTAAGACAAAAATATTTATTTATTTCAAGTTTTATGCTAGTTTATAAAAGTTTTATATTACGCTTTAAATAAATAAAATTTAATGCAAACAGCAAAATGGGATTTTGACCTATATCTTCTTAATACAGATATTAAGCGATTATGGTAGTTCATACATTGGATATTGGCAAGAATTGTTTAGAATATAGAGATAAGAATATTCGCTCTGAAATGTCTGGCATTGTGCTTTGTGTATTGCTATAACTGCGGTATTCGTCTCTGGTGAACATGAGAGACAGAGATCCTGCCGCGTTCTCTCTCTGTCTGGTGCCATGGAGTGATTGGCTGTGTTCTCAAACAGCTGCGCAATTGCGCTCCTGTCAGGAGAGGTGGAGAGGGATGACAGTGTGACAGAGCGAGGGAGAAGGGAGGGAAAGATCTCCATTCACCATTCCATGCAGATCCCTGAACCCCCTTTTTTCCCGCTCGAAGTGCCGTGAAGGGATATCTTTAATTGCATTCCAGTGGAATTTCTCTTGCAGCTGGTGCCTGGACTGACGAGAGCGAGTGGGAATTGTGAATGACTCTGCCTGAAGGAAGGAGGGATTTTTGGTGGAGAAAAAAAGCAGAGAGAAAACAAGTTCTATTGGAAGAGGCACTGCAAGCCTCCACTCTTTTGTCATTCGTCTCTTGCAGATAAGGGACTCCTCGTCCTCATTTCTCACACGCTCTTTACTGTGACGGTTTGACTGTCTGGGGAGCTCACGAGGCTGCGTATGTAAATAAAGCAGAGTGTTTCTATAGGCTGGGCAGACTGCCAGAAAATGAAAGACAGCGAGAGAAAGCCCTGAAGGTTTAATGGCAAGAAGCGCACCCTGACTGGATCAACAAGTCTGAAGACGGACAGCAAATAATCTGCGGAAAGCACGAGCCACATGCACCAGCCTCGAGACGAGCATTTACGAGAGCGTGGTGGAGTAAGAGGCAAGCCAGACAACAAATCCTGAAGATTGAATGGAAGACGGACTTGTTTACCATACGTTCACTTCTGGACACTTGGATCATTGTTTATCTTCATCCCAAGTTGTGGGTTCATCAGAAATTCCTAGTCTTCAACTCTCGGGGTGACGTTGTTTTTCTTAACAACTTCCTTTAATCAGTCTTTACAGGATTGAATTTGAATGATAAAAGGACAAGGACTTGGATCTCGTCTTCCTCACTTGTATTCTTTTTCCTGCTTGTCATTTCTGCACGGTTGATGGACCCCTGCCCTGCACACGAAGACAACCGCCTAAGACTTGTCTTCGCTGTGGTTTCTGGTCTTCAGTCTAATTTGTTTCTGGGGTCTCTTTTGTCTGCACCAGTGGAGTGAAGCTCAGTTTGAATTGATCTTTTGTCTGAATCTCGGGTTCTTCTCACGGTGCGAAAACCCTGCAGCCCCCCACTCAGACCACTCTAAAATCCCCTCCTTCCATCTCTCCCACATGAGCCCCCTCGTACCCTTCCTCCCTCAGCACTCCCACACACCTCCTCATCTTCCATCTACCACATGCCGCTGCGATCGGCGAGCATGTGAGAGCAGCATGCGTATTTGACTCTGGTTCTCAAGCCAGAATTTATAATCCGGGATCAGGTGCGAAGAACAGTGATGCGTCGCTGGATGCATTTGCAAATGACGGATTCAGGACCAGGAGAACTCAAAACCATTCACAAGGAAACCACTTTACAAGCCAAGCATCTGTGATTTCCCTGCACTTCTGTGGATAGAGACGGCATCCCGCCATGTCAGAAGTGTGATCGTGGTGGTGGGATATTAGAGCCATGAAAAAGACACGCAGCACTAATCTGCGCAGGGCCTGGCCCAGTTCTGAATTCTCGGATCGGGTTTCTGAGCGCACCCGGTCGCGGAGCGAGAAAGACTACCGGCTTCACAAGCATTACCCTAAACACTTCATCTCTCACTCTCCTAGAGGATTCTTTATAACAGGTCAGTCGTCTTTTACTCTTTGCTTGGTAAAAGTGACACTTTTTGAATCCGTTTATGTGTGAATTTGTTTTTGAACGCAATCGCCAATAAATTCAGAAACGAATGGCTTTCACCAGATCAAGAACCATGAGATGATAATGTCGGTCGCATTACAGATGCAGGTCAGCTATTTTTAGCATTCGCCCCACACTGTCTGCACACGCTATTGTGTGTGCAAGAGTTTTGTTGCGTCTGGTGCCTGTGTTGAGTGGTCAATTCAGGTTTTAAGAAAAGCTGTAAATTATTTTATAAAGGTTTTTTTCAGGCTTCACATGTTTTTATTTAGTAAAAGGGACATGTATGGTTAGCATTACCTTCCTTTGCACTCAATCCAACTGCTTCTGAACAAGAGTGTGTCTCTTAAGAAATGTTTCTGATCAGGGTCCTGTGGACGTGACCCTAAATCAGCCTAATTACACAATCAGTGCTTCCACTGGGAGTTTTAATGTTGTGATTTCCAGACTTCGGAAAGTCCGGGAAATACAGAAATTGTGACTTTGCATTGCACATAAATCATTCTAGTTTGTAATTGTTGTCTCTTTTGCATTGAATATAAATCATTCTAGTTTGTCGGTGAACAATTTCATTCATTCATTCGTTTTCTTTTCGGCTTAGTCCCTTTATTAATCTGGGGTCGCCACAGCGGAATGAACCACCAAATTATCCAGCACATGTTTCACGCAGCGGATGCCCTTTCAGCTGCAACCCATCACTGGGAAACACTCATACACTCTCATTCACACACTTACACTACGGACAATTTTAGCTTACCCAATTCACCTGAACCGCATGTCTTTGGACTGTGGGGGAAACCGGAGCACCCGGAGGAAACCCACGCGAACGCGGGGAGAACATGCAAACTCCTGAACAATTTCTCTCTATGATATTTAGCAAAGTCCTCATTTAGGAAATAAACACAGATGTCTGGAAAACAAATGGAAATTTGATGTAAATGATAATGAAAATGATGTAAATGGCACCGACAAGGTGTTTATGCAAATGTGTAGTTTTGCACATGACTTTTTCATCTATACCTGCTTGTTTGTTATTTGATATGATGTATGTGCTGAGACCTGTCCTAGTGTAGATATAGAACAGGGAAGTCAAACTCAATTCCTGTATGGCCGCTGCCCTGCACAGTTTAGTTCCAACCCTGGTTCCAACACATTTACACTTACCTTAGAACTCAATTCATTTGATCAGGTGTGTTTAAGCAGGGTTGGAACTACACTGTGCAGAGCTGCGGAGTTTGACACTTGTAATATAGAATATTTAAGCTTTGTCAATTACACATTTGTTTAGGGATACCCTTTTTGATATATTCAAACCCTGAAGGGAATGTATAACAGGATAAACTGCATCTCATATTTTGATCTGCTAATTAAGGTTCCCCCGTTGGATATCATTAAACCAAATCACTGACGAGCCATCCCAGACCCAAGCTTAAGGCCTGAAACAACAGAGTGCTCCCATAAAAATAAATACTCTTATTGTGGCTCTGCCAGAACTTCATGTTGCAGCTGCTCTCCTCTGCACTAACGAGAGAATTAAGAGGTGATGACCAAGGATTACCCCATCCCAGTTTCATTATAGTCTACATCCAGCGGTCTTACCAACAAAGTCCAGGAATAGACGTTTTGTGAGGCAACAACTGAAGGAAACTTGAGCCTAATGTAAAGTTACCTGGTGTTAATTTGCTTTTTTAGTTTAAGCATATGGCGACACAGTGGCTTAGTGGTTAGCACTGCGCCTCACAGCAAGAAGGTCGCTGATTTGTTTCCCGGCTGGGCCAGTTGACATTTCTGTGTTGAGTTTGCATGTTTTCCCTGTGTTCACGCGGGTTTCTTACGGGTGCTCCGGTTTCCCCCACAGTCCAAAGACATGCGCTATAGGTGTATTGAATAAACTAAATTGGCTGTAGTGTATGTGTGTAAATGAGTGTGGATGGGTGTTTCCAAGTACTGGGTTGCAGCTAGAAGGGCATCTGCAGTGTAAAACATATGCTGAATAAGTTGGCGGTTCATTCCACTATGGCCACCCCTGATGAATAAAGGGACCGAGCAGAAGGAAAATGAATGAATGAATGAATGGTTTAAGCTTGATCTCAAATTTAAGGCTGATTTATAGTCCTGCATTGAGTGATTGCTTTAACACATTGCTCATACCTTTGTTTTGCAATCAATAATACTTTTAAAACCGTAGTAGGTGGTGGGTTTCTACGTTCCATTGTGTTGCATCGGTCAAATCCGATTCAATTAATTATGCTAAGCTAAGCTAAAAGTGACCCCGCCAGAACAAGAAACAGGCTGAATGGATTCAAAAATCTTTCAAGTCAACTGTTTAACTCTATGAGACTGTGAAAAAGGTGAAGTGTTCCTTTAAAAACATGAATGAATCGAATACACTTCAATAAATGAAGCACGTCTCATGCTGCAAAAGTCACTTTACATGAAACTGAGCTTTACGGAGGAATGAATACAGAGTGCTGGAAAGGATATGACAAAATAATCATTTGATGTCAATTAATATTTTTTCAGAATTGTTGATTGAAATCGAAATTGAATTTCGATTAATTGCACAGGCCTAGTGTGCAGAAGTACATATTAGCCTTTACAATGGCCTGGGTAAAATGGCCATTTAATTTACTTCACTTTAAAGAGCCTCTATTATGCATTATTAAAGGTCTTATTTTGGTGTTGGGTGTCTCCAACAACATGCTGATATGCATGCAGGGTCAAAAACCACTTTCATTGTCTTATAATATGCATTTATTTTTACCTAATTATGCCCAACGACTCCCATATGATTTGTTCAGTGATTCATTTGTTCCCAAACCCCTCCTTAGTGCAAAGCTAATCTGCACTGATTGGTCTGATGACACAGTCTGTTGTGATTGGTTGATTACGTTCAGCTCGAGGTGGAGAGAAATGCCCACCACTGTTATGAAGTAGCACAGAGTAGGCATGGGACGATAACCGTTTTCAAGGTATACCGCGATTTGGAAAAGTCAAGGTTTTAAAACCACCAAAACTTTCTGCAATACCGTTACTAAGGTATATGTAAGATTTTTTACGTTTTTTTTTTTTGTTTGTTTTGTTTTTTAGGACATTAGTATCTCCAGCAGTAAAGATATCCAAAGATGCCATTTAAAATTGTAAAGAAATCTGTGTTTTTGAAACTAATGAAGACAGCAAAAGTCAATAATCCATTTAAATTATTTAGCCTACAGATATGGCTACTAGGGTTGGGCGATGTTGACCAATTTAGCATCGTACGATGTCTAATGTGAAACATTGCGATGGACGATGGAATCGTCTTCATAGGAGGAGGTGAATTAATTATTTATGAATAATTAATTAATTCATAACGAATTAATTATTTGTAGCCTACCGTTTCAACTACCTGGTCTTTGTTTTACCCATAACCAAATCATAAATAAATAAAGATAAGTTACACACAAATTACCACCTTTCAATCACTTTTTCCACGGGACTCTGGCATGAGTAGGCAGAGTGATCCGTGTCAGTCATTTGTTTGGTGCGCTGGATGGCGGAGAGGTGTCGCGGACGAAAGTGAGCGGCGCGGGGGTTGCTCGCGGACAAAAGTGAGCAGCGCTGAGGTGTCGCGGACGAAAGTGAAGAGGGTTGGAGAGTCGCAGAACAAAGTGAAAATGAACAGTGGACAGGGGAGGAGGGCGTTTGAGGAGGGAGATCGGTAAAATGAGGTGTCGGATCCGGATCCGGCGTGTTCCGGCACAAATTAAGCCCTGGATAGAGACAAGATTAATTAAATATCACGTTTAACAACTATAGTAAGACGCGATCCACTATCATCCTTGATAAACTGTCCGACGTACACTGTTCTCTGGAGCTCAGAGAGCGCATGACAGTGTTTGTGTCTGTGGCTGTGTGTGTGTGTGTGTGGTCACGTGATGTGCGTTTTCAGTGGACGGAGGGCTGTTCAGAAATGCTAGATGAAACGCCAGTGTGGACGTGGGTCATTTTCGTTCTAAAATGCCATTTTAAAACGCGATGGATCGCCTTGCCGGCTCAGCATCGTGATGTCTATCGGCCATCGGCGATGGACGATGGCATTGTCTATCGGCCCAACCCTAATAGCTACTAAGAATGCACGTTTCTTCACCCGCAGTACTGCAATTTGTCACCCGCAGTCACGCACTTTACTGTTGCTGTAAAGGCCACCTTTTCATAAAAAAAAAAAAAACATTTCTGTGCTTTACGCAATAGCCACTAGGTGGCGCAAGGAACAACCGCTTTTCCAAAGACTTACAGTAGTTGTCATGCGTATTTCGGTGCATGGACAGTATTTGTGTACAAGAGCGCTCGATTCAGCTCCCTCGATGCCACCAGCGGCTGGGTTTCTTTATTTATTTATTTTGGAGAACAGGCCCGGTTAGAATGAAGAAGCGGATTCGGGTGACATTTCAGCTTATCCACGCATCTCTACTATGTTACATAACTGCCCCCTGCTGGCCATGTATTTCTTGTGTTAGACCATGTTTCGTTTTACCGCGCTTTACTGCGGAGATGTACGAGATTTGTTTAAATCTCTCACGCATTCTCAGTAGCCATATCTGTAACATGTTTACTGCTCCAAAATATTTGAAATGTTTCTCAAAATAAAATATATTGTGTTCAAAGGGGGAAAAAATTAGTTTTGTACCCAGACAATTTAAAAAGAATATATTTTAGAGCAGTAACCACAATACCACCGTGATATTATTAGCTAAGGTTATCACACCGTCAGAATCCTATACCGGCCCACGCCTAGCACAGAGTGTATGTGTGAGTCCAGTGCAGGAATGCAATAAAGCAATGCAGTTTAACACCAGCATATTACTCTATTTTTGACCCTAACCCCAAGTAATAACAACGACACACATTCAGTATTAATCCACACAGCGGCAAAAGTTTAACTATTTTAAAAAATGACCACATCGCGCGTGTGAGGAACAGCTGATGGTGGCCACAGCAACAAACAGCAGGAGATCTTGAGCACAAAACGCATTTAAATCGATAAAGGAAGAAGCACGCGTCACATTTTCAATGTGGTTTTGGACGCAATATGTGAATAGCCCTGAGAGATACAGTACAAGCACTGATCTATATTCAGTGTTGGGGAGAATACTTTGTAAATGTATTTAGTTACAGAATACAGAATACCTGCTTTAAAATGTATTTTGTAACATATTCCGTTACTTTGCTTAATCCTGGTACTGTATTCTAAATACTTGGAATACTTGCCCTTAAAAACAGCCTTCAAGTCTATTAAATGTCACACTATGCGTTGGTAGCAATTTCTGCAGGAAAACAGAGGGCCTCTAATGCCCATTATTGACTGATAAATAAATAAAACAATATAATTATGTTTATTAAATAATGTTTATTTATCAAAGTGTCAACAAATTCAATTTCTGTTTCTATAATAAAGATAAAAAGTGCTTGAAAATAGACAGCATTACTGTCTGTAATATACAGTATATGTATATAATATGCATTTTGCTTACCCTTTGTATTTCACAGTCTGCACAGAAAAAGAGATTGCACTGCACTGTCAGGTTTCGCTCACCCCTCTCATTCTTTAAAGAGAAAAATGCTTGAACTTCCAAGACGTGAATGCATTTTTTCCTTTACTGCTGCTAGAAAGTTGCTTCGGTTGCGGCTCCAACCCCTCGAGCCCCTGGTCTGAATCCTTCATATTTGTACACTCAAGTTAACCAGGGCTGCCAACTTTGGCTAAGGTGTCCGGCCCACATTTGTGTCAGAAAAGCGAACGTACATTTAAGAAGCGTAAATAAACCTCTGAAAGCGCAAACGAAACATCAAGCAGCGAATTCACGAACAATGACGGCAAAAAAAGCAGTTTATTTGAAAATCATGTCTGTTGTCCGGTTGTTCGCTGTTTGCGATCATCCTTTTTGCTGCGTGAGAAAATGGAGGTGTGGCGTGAGAGCATGAGAACAGGGTCATTTGCGTGAGTCTCACTGAGTTAACGCTGGTGATTGCAGTCGGGAATGTAGCTTCTGTTTCTATGGTTTCGGCGGCAATTTAGTAATATTATTATGGGCCAGACATGCATCGCCCGAAGTATTCCAATGGTATTAGGAAAGTAACTGTATTCTAAATACCCTGTTTAAAAATAGTAACTGTAACGGAATACAGTTACTCATGAATAGTATTCTAAATACGTACCGCCGGTACATGTATTCCGTTACTCCCAACACTGTCTATATTAGAGTGTTTAGAGCGATTACAAGTTATAATACACTATTAAATACATATTTTGCAAACTACAGAAAAGGAGGCAACAATTTTAATAATGCTTACATGTTGTGTAGGAAGGAGAAACACTTACAGGATCTGGACGAAGAAGAAACTGGTCTATATAAACTGTGTAACAGTTACAGACAAAGTCCCATACATTAGTAGTCTTTGCTAATCCTTCTTTTAAAATAAATAGCCGGTGAATCCTGCATTGCACCATAGGTAATTGTATCAATCCTCAGAAAAATGACAGGAACAAACACAGCACATGGTTGGCTATACTGTGGTATTGTTGTGAAAATGAACTTTAACCCTTTATTCCCCACAGCTGCATGTCTGGCCATCTCTCAGTGATAGTAATCTTTACAGCCGCATTTACGTTTTACCAGATCCGGTACTTCATATTTGGCGATGTCCCGTATTGATGTTGACGCATTCAGGCAAAATATCAAAGGACGAATCATTCATCTGACCCTGAGTCGACTCAAAAGAATCAATAGTTTTAAACACAGTGCACTTTCAGATTTAAACCTCAGCTGGAAGTTTTAATTCACTTAGAGCTGTGTTACACACTGCATTAATGGTACTTTTCATAAACCCATAATAGAGGCTCTTTAAACAAACAGCGACCTTAGTTAAGGGGCACCTAAGTTACCACTTTTTCCAAATTTAATATAAGTCTTTTGTGTCTCCAGAATGTGTCTGTAAAGTTTCAGCTCAAAACACCCGTCAGATTTTTTATTATACCTTTCATAAGTTACTAATTTATAGCTTTGAACATTAGGTAGCGGTTTTTGTGTATTGCGCCTTTAAGGCTAGTCCTTCACGCCCATCGTTTCCACGTGTCTGTCAGCGTGCCTTAATCTCCACCCTCAGCTGCCTCAGACAGCAGACAGACATAAGGAAGAAGATCTCACGCAACGTTTGTGAGAAATACTACAGTAAGACCTTCACCAATGAGTATTTGATGCACTTGTGGAGCTGCAAAGACGAGTCACACACAATGTCGTTACAAAGTTCACGCGCACACACAAATACACACACACACAGCACAGACACGCGCGCACACACACACAGACAGCGCGCGCGTTTAGCTTTGCACTCTTTGTGCATGCAAATGTGACAGGATACAGGTTAATATCCACTGCTGTATGGATATCTGTTATGTTAATGTACAAAATAAACCTTATTTAACGTCCACAAACCAGGATTGAAGCGTCTTCTTCTGACACGCGGCTGTGTTGATGAAGTAAAGCTGAAGTAAATCGCTGTAATTCATTAAGATGCACTGTTTTAAAACATTTTAAACTTGTAAAACTCACTCTTGATCACATTTGATGATGATTGATGATCCTAGCAAACTGAACAGATCCTTTATTCCTGGTTGCTTTGCGCACGTCCTGTCTTGTGGATATGATTATACGCGTTACTATGGAGACATGTTAATACGCAGCTGTCAATTAATTCTGTGGGCGGGGGGACCGCACTCCTACATCAAGTTGCTGTCGGTCTCAAAACCGCTCCAATTGGTCCACCGTTTTTTATGTTGTTAATTTGAAAAAAAAAAGCACTGGGTGTGTTTATATCACCCCGATATGACAGTTTATACACTATACCTACACATATGTCTGTCCAAACAGCTTGAAAAGTAGATTTTTCACCATAGGTGCCCTTTAAAACTGTATGCTAATGAGTAAATCGCATTGGTTTGAGAACACTTGATGTTTCCTAGCAACATTTGGTGTCAAAGGTTAAATAATGGGGTCATTGTGGTCTCATTTGGGGCACAAAGCACTAGCGTGTGATTCTGTGCTTTACTGACTAGCGGGAGGTTTTGTTGGATCGGCTCACTTGATGTGTAGCCCTTGTGAATCTCAGCTTGATTGTACTGTACAGCTACTTAAAACCCAGTGAATCTTCAGTGCAGGGACATAAAGTAGTCATTATTCTGAGAGTTCTCGTAAATGATATCAAAGGAATGGCATTTGTTTTTGGTTGTGAGGTCTGCTATTGGTTTATGTTGAAGAGGCAGTTTGGGTGGTTAATGATTTCTGTAGTCAGAAGGAAACATGGAAACCAGCTGCTCGCTTCCATCTTAAGTGCATTCTTTGTTCTTATGTTATATAATAGTAATCAATATTAAATTGAAATTTAGAGGCGGTGTCATGAAATGCATTTTTGGTACTGTTGTATCTGACCTCTTAGGTGTCAAAAGATCTAGGGAATTTTGATGGTTCAGGTTATGTTCGTTTAATCCAGTGGTTCCCATATGAGGGTTGTAAGACAATGAGGTGGGGTCACTTGGTGATTTTCAAAAATCAAATAAATTTATCCATAACCTACAGAAGATAATAATAGTAATAGTTAATTATGGTGGCCGGGAAGTGCAAAACAATATTACAAAATGTGAAACACTTTTACAAAGGACAAATTTAAATTTATTACCAAATTCATACCAGCTCCGTGATCCCCCAAAATAAATTAAAATACCCGAAAACCATGGTGACGAGAGTGAATGAGCAAGTGAACAGATCGCGAGAGGAGCAATGATGGTCTAAACATTACATTTGTTAGGTTAAATGAATAGAGCAGTAAAGATATCGCGAGTGCAATGTGTATGTATGCCCCCCCCCCCCCCTCTCTCTCTCATTGAGAGATCTGCTGTCAACAGTTGGAGACAAGCTAAATATTTGAATGGTCCTGCATGTATTTAGGCCTTTTTTACATAACTTTAGCGAGACTTGGGATGTCTGCAACTCTATATATTTTAGCTGCAGAGACGCGAGCGCAGAACAGAAATGACTGTTGTGTAAATAAGATATTACATACGGCTGTTTAGCTTGTTTATTAAAAAAAGTTGTGATCTGGCGCTATATATAAAATACAATTAGGACGTACTCACACTAAGCTCATTTGAGAAGTGTTAGTGCTCTGAACCGGGCTCAAGCTCGGTTCACTTGGCCGACCCTGGCCCGGTTGGAGGAGGTGAGCCTGAGCGCGGTTCACTTGGGCTCAGGCGCGATACGCTTGCAGTATGAGTGCAAGCGTGCCTGAGCCCGAAACTGAAAGTGAGACGTGACTTTTAAGGGACTGTTTGATATGGATTAATTAATCATTCGTACTGTTCAATGAACGCAAACTGTCGTAGTTTATTAAAGACGCAAACCCCTCACTGCACGTCAGCTGCACCTTCAGCAAACCTCCTAATTCCTGCAGCACGAGGACTTTATGAGCGTCAAAAGTGTCACCGCATATCAAACGACTTAAACGATATAACTAAAGAAATCTCCACTGTGCTGAACGAGAGCGCTTCTCTTCCTAAACTGAACAGTGCGTCATCGATGACGTAAGCGTGCCCAGGCCCGAATGTAATGTGAGTGCGGGCCGTCGGGGGAGACGGGAGGGGGGACAAGCGTGCTTTGGCCCGGTTCAACACAACTGTACATAATGTGAGTACGTCCTTAATGTGATTTCAAGGGGGACGGGTACAGCCGTTGGGAGGGTAGGGCGCCCTACTTATATAGTGGTAGGGGAAACACTATTATAAAAGTCAATGGTTACAGGTTTCAGCTTTCTTTAAAATATCTTCTTTAGTGTTGAACATAAGAAAGAAACTGATAAATGTTTGGAATCACTTGAGGTAGAGTAAATAGTGCGTAAATGTTCACTTTTGCGTGTGAACTATCCCTTTAATGCATGAACTAATTCAGAAAATGGAAACTTATAGGGGACTACAAAGTTACATGTTAATCATTGATCATCTTCATGAAGCAAATCTGTCAAATCTAAAATTTCTTTCTTAAAGTTACACAAAGATGTTTTTGTAGTGTAAAAAGTTTATTGTGGGACTCTTTCATTCACATAGCTAAGCTTATAAACCACGAACTCTGCCAAAACTTGTCATTATTACAGTATCTATTACTGTACTTCTTCAAACAAATGTTGCAAGCATTTGCTTGGCGGTATTGGTTTAAAACCCACAGGAAAAACAAATGACTGTGAATTCCTCACATGGCTTATGTGATATTTTTAGTGTGGTGGCGGTGTGCTGCCGGTCGAGTGAGCTTGCGGATTGTACAAACCTCCTGACTTGTGGCCTGCTTTTGTCATGGACGAGCGCTAGTTGGAGGGTGGAAAGGCGAAAACATTAGTAAAGTTCCAACAATAATCCACATTGTTTAAAGTTTGGCTTTACAATTAATGCTGAACTCGACCATGTGCTACTTGCCTTTCATTATTCCTCTGAATTTCTGAACACATATAGTGTGGACTGCTAATCCATGCAGTGCGGTGGGAAAACAGTTGTATTAACATCCACATGCTAATCAGGTCGTGCTAATGGGACAAGGCTTATAGATGTTCTTTTTTGATTGTTTTGACTAGCTCTTCTATGTTAGTCCAATCAAATTTTCCGGTGTCTGAAAACTTTGTTTTCCCCGCTTTAGTGCTTTCTCAGACGAGAAAACAATTATAGGGAACTTTTATTCTGTCATGGTTGAGTTGTGAGAGAGATTTACTGTTATCTTACCTGGCTATCGCTCAGCACAAAATTGCACTGACTGACTATAGGGGGTTTTCTGGAGGAGTTCCCAGAGTCATTAAGAAAGTAATGTTAGGGAAGTCGGCATCGGTTTCAAATGTGTAATGAATCTGAGGCGAAAAGTAATACATTTTCGGTCTCCTGGAGTAGAAAAAAAAGTGCTGCAGTTAGGAAAGATTTGTGCATTGCTAATTTCGGAAAAGCCATCAAATCTTTTAGCCTGAAATGGAGACTTTTAATGTGATTGAAACCACTAGACGTCTTTAGTATTTGGGAATCTCTTCGGAAACACACACACACACACGCACGCACGCACGCACGCACGCACACATACACACACACACACACACATATAAATATATATATAAATATATATATATATACCGGCCACTTTATTAGGTACACCTTACTAGTGCCGGGTTTGACCCCCTTTTGCCTTCAGAACTACCTTAATCGTTTGTGGCTTTGTTTCTAGAAGGTACTGGAAATATTCCTGAGAATTTGGTTCATATTGACATGATAGCGTCACGCAGTTGCTGCAGATTTGTCGGCTGCACATCCATGGTGCAAATCTCCTATTCCACCACAACCCAAAGGTGCTCTATGGGATTGAGAACTGATGACTGTGGAGGCCATTTGAGTACAGTGAACTCATTGTCTTGTTCAAGAAACCAGTCTGAGATGATTCGTGCTTTATGACATGGTGCGTTATTCTGCTGGAATTAGCCATCAGAAGGTGGGTACACTGTGGTCATAAAGAGATGGACATGGTCAGCAACAATAGGCTGTGGCATTGACACGATGCTCAATTAGTACTAATGGGCCCAAAGTGTGCCAAAAAAATCCCCCACACCATCACACCATCACACCACCACCAGCAGCCTGAACTGTTGATACAAGGCAGGATGGATCCATGCTTTCATGTTGTTGATGCCAAATTCTGACCCTACCATCCGAATGACGCAGCAGAAATCGAGAAAAACAGACCAGGCAACGTTTTTCCAATCTTTTATTGTCCAATTGTAGCCTCAGTTTCCTGTTCTTAGCTGACAGGAGTGGCATCCGGTGTGGTCTTCTGCTGCTGTAGCTCATCTGCTTCAAGGTTCACTGTGTTGTGCGTTCAGAGATGCTCTTCTGCATACCTCGGTTGTAACGAGTGGATATTTGAGTCTGAAAAAAGATTTGTCTGAAAAATTCATCACACACACAAACCTTGCACAGTCTGAAATCGGCAGCTCTAGAGCACCGACAGATACTGATAGTGTTCACAAGACACTTTTCTTGTAAAATAGCTGTTTGTTTTTACATGTAGTACAATTATATGCATAATTTTTCGTAGTCTGACCTATAGTGAGCTCTGAACTATACTATACAACATGCTATTTCTAATGCAGTGGCTGATTTACAGTACATATGGTACAACATTCCTTGCCATTACAATATTAGGAGATGAATGATTGTAGAGCAGTTCTTCTAAATAGCTAGCTGACTTTTTCATCTTGAAAGACTACTTAATTCTGCAATCAGACTTTACTTTTACTTATCGTATACAGTCATTATTTCTAATCTAACCCCGCTGGTGTCATACTGGGCGTAGCGTCACGCATGAGCTCTAAAATAAATAACAGCTGTTCCTCACTTCAGGGAATACCAAATAATAGTTGGGTGATTTTCCATTTGGGACAAGCTTAGATGTCAGGGAAGCATGTAACTGCAATGACTAGTTACCCTTATCAACCTCTACAGCGCTCTTTAAAAAACACTGAAAAAATGCTTCAATACCATCTAATCAGCTTTACTTCATATCATACTACACTCAAACAATTACTATTTATTTAAATTAAGCTGAAATGGCACAATTCTTGAGGTTTTTCTGGGAGAACTTAATTGTTTTATGTTCAATTCACTTAAATTTGTATACGTAATTGATTCGTTTTGGGACAGGGTTCGGTTTGGGTCGGGAGTCGGTTGTTGGTGTCGAGCCTGATTGTCGGTGAAGAGGGCGGTGCGCAGTGGGTTTGCTGAGCGAACATGCACCAGGTTTCAGGCTGGACTGTACCAAAAAAGCTGAAGAGGGGGGGGGGGGGGGGTGAATTCCGGGAGTTTTCCAGGAGACAATACACTACGGGAGATGGGTCTGAAATACGGGAGACTCCCGGGAAAAACGGGAGTGATGGCAGGTATGGTGTGCAACCCTGCATTTTTACAGTGTATGAATGTGGCACCAAATAATACACTGTAAAAATGCTGGGTTCCACACAATTTCTTAATGTTGTCCACAAATTAATTACGTTACCTTAATCGTTTTTACAAATTTAAGTGGGTTGAACATAAATCAATCCTCCCCAAACAGCTAATTTTAGATAAGTAGTTTGAACAAGCAGCAAACATAATTTTTTGAGTGCATGGCAATGGATTTAGGTCAATCCAGAAAAGTTTAAAGGGACTCTTAAAAAACAAATAGGTTCATATTCTCATTTCATTCAAGTCCCCTAGAGTTAAACTGTAGAGATTTACCATTTTTGAATTCATTTAGCCCATCTCTGGGTCTGGCAGGAGCATTTTAGCTTAGCTTAGCATAGATCATTGAATCGGATTAGACCATTAGCATCTCACCCAAAAATGACCACAGAGTTTTGATCATTTTCATATTTAAAACTTGAGTCTTCTTGAGGTACATCATGTAATAAGACAAAATGTCTCGATATGTACTCTCATTCTCTCAATCCTGTTCCTGGAGATCTATCTTTCTGCAGAGATTAGCTCCAACCCTGATTAAAAACAACTAAACCACTAAGTAGGATCTAAAGGCGAACCAAGGTTATTATAGTTAACGATAACGAACGAACAAACAAAAACTAGAATTGAAAAAACATTTTCGTTAACTGAAATAAAAATAAAAACGAGAGTTTTTTTTTTTTTTTAAACTAGAACAGACTAAAACTGTATTGTGTACATACAAAACAAACTTGAACTAAAATTACAGCAAATTACATCCTTTGTTTTTGTCTTATTTAATACATACTGTAAGTCTTTTAGAAGTAAATCTAGTTATGTAACGCTGCAAGGTGACTGTACAGCACCTCAGAGTCTGTAAACCTGATGCCATTGGCCAGATCAAGCCGGCCCTCCTCCAGTCATCCTTGCTGTTGATCACACGACAAAAAAACAACGGCAGGACATGACAGCAGCACGGTGACAACATTAAATATAACCCAAGCAGACACTAAAAAGTATTAATTAAACATAGTTGTGCCCAATAATGGATTTTATTTCTGTATTAGTGATCAAGAACGAATCGTTCTATTTAACCAGATCTTCTAAGTGAACCGGTTGAACTAATTCACCAAATCGAACTGAATCATTTGAAACTATTTGCGTCTCGAGGAACGTTAAGCATTTATCCATAAACAACTTACTTTTTACATGCCTGATACCCCCTCTGACTCGAAATACCCCAATATACAGTGTACTGAGTTATTCAGTTATTACAACAGTGCACTGAGATCAGATTTGAGAAGCGCTGAACCGATAATACTGCACATGCCTCAACCGAACACAAACAGTACATGACAGCCTGCTGTGACGGAACTAAACTTGAACAACGGCAGCGCGGGTAAACCAACGTAAGTGTATTTGATAACAGAAAGTCGTAATGGAATTTAAATAAGTGAATCATGCTTCAGTTGGGTTGCTAAATGTAATTGTAAGAAACTTTCAGATCATAGTGATGTTTTACTGACTGAAATTATGATTGCTGACTACATATTATTAATATGTTGAGTCCAAGCATGAGAAGATTGTGACAAAAGATCCAGTTCATGTTAAAGACCCGAACTTCCCATCACTACTTACACACATATTTTACTTAAGGCTGCAATCTTGGGGGATGTTGTATTTGAATTTGAGATGATAGTGGTAGATGGTAGTGTTCTTGTGTCAAAAAAAATGTAGCCTATCTTTGAGTTTGAGTTTTTATTATAAAATAGTTATGCTGATGATTTTGAATCTTGCACATAACAAATCAACGCTATCTCACGGCCAATTCGTAACTTTTTGATTAGTGGCTAATTCGTATGAATTCGTACAATCTAATTCGTACAAATTAGTACGATTTGCCCATCACCCAATGACAGTTGGGGTTAGGGGTGGGGTTAGGTGCCACGCCTCCTTTTTAAAATCGTACATTTTCGTACGACTGAACTCGTACGAATTCGTACGAATTAGCCACTAAACTGACAAAACGTAAAATACTTACGTTTCCTCGTGAGATCAGGCTGAACAAATAGTCCATTTCATTCCAGTCCCTTAGAGTTAAACCGTAGCGTTTTACCATTTTTGAATCCATGTAGCCGATCTCTGGGTCTGGCCGGGAGCATTTTAGCTTAGCTTAGCATAGATCATTGAATCAGATTAGACCATTAGCATCTCACCCAAAAATGACCACAGAGTTTTGATCATTTTCATATTTGAAGCTTGAGTCTTCTTGAGGTACAAAATGTCTCGATATGGCTAGGAATTATACTCTCATTCTCTCAATCATGTTCCTGGAGTGATCTACCTCAGAGTTCAGCTCCAACCCTGATCAAAACAGGCATTAAACACATTATTGAACTGATGATAATAACTAAAAAACTAAATCAATATACCTCAATATCAAAATACCTGAGCATAACACAAGCTTTCAACTCATCATTATTTTAGGAGACCATCTGAGAAAACAGAAAACAGAGCTGAAACTTTACAGACACATCCTGAAGACACTTAAATCTTAAATCTTGAAAAGGAGTCAAATAGGTGCCCTTTAATATGCGGAATCTGACCTGCTATTATTATCATGAGAAGCTTCTGATAGTATTAAGACAGACAGACGGCAAAGTGAGACTGTTCACGACATCTTCAGAATCCACATAAATCCTGGACAATAAAAGCATGCTGTGCGTTCGAGTGTGTTTGTGGCCACTTGTGTGGTTGGCTGAACAGCAGCTCTGAGTGGCCTGCCAATCCTCCAGAGTTCCCATCCAATAGGACAGCAAGAATAGCAATCCTTTTCATAGCATCCAAAGAGTCTCTCTAAGAGTCTGGAAGGAAATGCGCGGAGCACCAGAAAACAAACAAAGAGCATTCAAAAACGACTAACAAGCCCAAAACAGTCTCCGACAATCAAAACAGCTTGTGGTAAATAGCAGCGTCTCAAAAAGCCAGTCTAATGAATGACTGGGAATGACACAGTGAAGCCTTTTTCCAATAAACACAGCATTAATTCATTAGAAGCGTTCATGACAGTGGCGCTTGATGATTCTGCAAGACAGTAATGCGACGCATATGACAAGGAGACTTTAAACTGTACTTAACAGACAAAAAATGGCAGATTTCTCTTATTAAACACACAAAAGGCCTTCTCAATCCTCAGCGGAGTCCAAAAGTTTTGTGGTATAATGAATAATACTATTCTGAAATGTCTAATTGTTTAAAAAATCTTTAAATCTTTATTCATGAATTCTTTTTAACAGGTTTCAACACATTAAATGAAGAAACTAAATACATTTTATACAAAGTAAGCTTTAAATGGCAGTAGTGTTTACTTTTAGAGTAAATAAAGAGAAATTAAATGTCAAAATATGGGTGAAATAATGTCCCATACTTATACTGAACTGTACAGTACTATTTAAATAAATAAATAAATAAATATATAAATATAAATATGTATATATATATATATAAAAAAATAAATAAATATATATATATATATATATATATATATATATATATATATATATATATATATATATATATATATATATATATATATATATATATATATATATATATATATATATATACACAAAGTGCTTTCACAAGAACACAATATTCTGATTTTGATATTTTTTCAAGTCTACAGAACAAACCATCGTTATACAATAACTTGCCTAATTACCCTAAACTGCCTAATTAACCTAGTTTAGCCTTTAAATGTCACATTAAGTTGTATAGAAGTGTCTTGAAAAATATCTAGTAAAATATTATTTACTGTCATCATGACAAAGATAAAATAAATCAGTTATTAGAAATGAGTTATTAAAACTATTATGTTTAGAAATGTGTTGAAAAAATCTGCTCTCCATTAAATAGAAATTGGGAAAAAAAATAAACAAGGGGGCTAATAATTCTGACTTCAACTGTATATATTATTACGCCCCATTCACACGAGCCGTCAGCTTCAACGCTTCTCATTCACTTTGAATGGGTGACATCAGGCAGCGCCGAACTGCATTGTGGATCCATCGGCGCCGCTTCAGAGGCGTTGCTCGCTGCAGAAGTTGGGACATGCTCAACTTTTCAAGCGCCGATGGAAGCATCAGCCAATCAGATCGCTGTATGTAAATACACCAGCTCAGACAGTGGCCTATTGCTGACTAATTTCATTGGCTGACGCTGCTATGACGATCGCGTCAGCCCCAACTTCAGACACACCCTCTGTCAAGCGTTGACGCTGAAGCCCCGTGTGAATGGGGCGTTACAGTGTAATGTCTCGGCTGTGTATTTAAAAATGGCGCTTCCTTTGTTTTCATTCTCCTGGCTTTTGCACGCGCTAGTGATGTTTCTCTGTAAACCAATAGCGTTCAGCTGTGCGTCTCGCTCCGCATTTTGGTACCCTTTTGTTGTGCTTGGTACCCTGTGGAAAGGGTACCCAGAAAGTGGTACGGTACGGTTCGCTTTTTGGTACCTTTTGACAGTGGAAACAGCCATAAAAGCGTACCGAACCGTACCACTCAGTGGAAACGGGCCATAACTAAGTTCAGTTCCCCACCTCCTAAGCCATCAGTACTTCATTTATTTTTGTGGTAAACCATGGAAGACATCAAGTAATACACATGTGATTTAAGTGGAAAGCTTGATTTCACTAAATGCTAAGAATTGTCTCTTTAAACTGTGTTAAAAGCCTTAGATTATTCTGGGAAAGGCCTGTTTATTCTCTCAGCTGTTGACTTTTCGCATATTTTCTCTGTTCTTTTTTATTCCTATCCTAGCAGACACACAGTCTGAGTAAATTGTAAGATGTCAGTGTAGGAGTCCTGCGAGTTCTCCAGCTAACTTCACAAAAAATCTGCCGTGCAGCCCTTTGGCATTTATAATAACAGTTTTTCTTCTTTTAGGTCTTCCAGTCAGTGCAATGATTGAAGCCGTAAACCTTGAAGTTTTCAAAGATGACTTCAGCCTGCTAATGTACTTTTCTTTTATTTGTTCGCTTTGTTTTGCCTCTTTTTTAATGTCTGAGGCAACCATTTAATCTTTTCATTCATCAAGCCTACTTTGAAAGTCAGTTCAGGCCATAAATTGCAGATTGCGCGACAGGAACGGAGTGATAGAATGTCATTTTAAAACAGACAAGGTTGTCATCACCTCCTTTCGAGGAGGGCTGTTCAGTGTCATCCGGCGTTTCCAATGAAAGAGCGTTAAACTTCAAACACACCCAGAACTCTTTGTGGTTTTCTCAGCTTATTGCTGTATAAAAGACTGCATTTTCATTTTGGAGTGTGTCATAATTATTGCTTTTTTGCAGGCTTCTTGGCAATGAACTGAGTGAATCCCGGTGAAATGATGCTTTAAAATACCAGATTAAAAATAGAGTTTGAACTATTAATTGGGAGTGGGTCAGGAAATGTAATTGATTAATCAGTTTTGGTTTTTTACCTTGTAATTAGGGCTGAACAATATATCGTTTGAGCATCGATATTGCAATCTGTGTATCTGCAATAGTCACATCATAGAATTAGATTATTCATTAAATATTAAAAGTTAAGTGAAGTTTCATAAACAAATTTCGAGAGGAACACGTGATATTATTGACCGCGGCTGATCCCTCATCCACAATCATTAGCTAGCCAATCAGATCAATCCAAGCTCACTATAAGTAGCCTAGGGAAAATCACTCCCTTATCTTCATTTCGAAGAAACCCCCCATATACCCCTTCGCCTCCCCTTTTCTTCCTTTTACCACGGGGAGCTCTCGAGAACCACCTGATCTCGTACTCCCCTGATACGCTCTATCGACCAGGCGGGAGCCCTGGGCTCAACTATCTCCGAGCTCAGGGTTCTCTCCCGGGACAGCATGCCAAACCAGCTAACAATTTGTCAAACAATATCTAAGTGCGAACTCTTGAAAGATATTAATAAATATGACATTTTTAAAATGATTGATGATCTTGTTATTGTAGGTTTAATTTCTGTACTTGAACACTATTAGACTCCCCATGAAACAATAAAGTACTGTTTATTTATTTATTTTTGTTTGTAGTTTATTACAATTTATATTGCATATATATACAGTTGAAGTCAGAATTATTAGCCCCCCTGTTTATTTTTTTCCCCAATTTCTGTTTAACGTAGAGAAGATTTTTTTCAACACATTTCTAAACATAATAGTTTTAATAACTCATTTCTAATAACTGATTTATTTTATCTTTGCCATGATGACCGTAAATAATAATTTACTAGATATTTTTCAAGACACTTCTATACAGCTTAATGTGACATTTAAAGGCTAAACTAGGTTAATTAGGTTAACTAGGCAGGTTAGGGTAATTAGGCAAGTTATTGTATAATGATGGTTTGTTCTGTAGACTATCGGAAAAAAAATTTACTTAAAGGGGCTTATAATTTTGACCTTAAAATAGGTTTTAAAAAATTTTAAACTGCTTTTATTCTAGCCGAAATAAAACAAATACAACTTTCTCCAGAAGAAAAAATATTATCAGACATACTGTGAAAATTTTCTTGCTCTGTTAAACATCATTTAGGCAATATTTAAAAAAGAAAAAAATATCGCAGTGTCCGCTTTTTTCAATATTGCGCAGCCCTACTTGTAATGGTTTAAATGAAGAGTTGGGCCATGTATTTAGAGAAGCAACTTTTCGCTGAGTGTTTTAGTATGCTGTGCTTGCTTAAGTTTTAAATATTAAACAGCAAAAACACTTTCTGAGAAGCTCCGTTTGCAAATTCCCTTTTAAATCGCCAGCGCTGAAAAAACTGTTGAAGTTAATGCACATTCTTGCTTTTAGGCTGAACTTTTTTTTTTGTGGTCTGTGTACATATGCGAGGCAAACACGTTTAAAGTCAGCATGGAATCATAATTAATGTATCCCTGTGATCACTTCCCCACCTTTTGCTACAACATCTACACTACCTGACAAAAGTCTTGTCGCCTATCCAAGTTTTAGGAACAGCAAATAATAATTTGACTTCTAGCTGATCATTTGGTATCAGAAGTGGCTTATATGAAAGTCAAAGGCCTCTACCAAAATAAAATATGTTCATGCCTTGATTTTTAATTATTTAATTAGGACAGTAAGGTCTGGCTTTGCTTAGACAGAAGTCTTGTCACTGAACAGAAATAATGTCCAGTATAGAATATAAAGTCTTGGTGCAGTGGAAAAAGAATTAATATTGTGTATGATGTCCATGAGCTTGGAGGACTGCATCCATACATCTCTGCAATGACACAAATAAGAGATGTCCCAATCAGGTTTTTTTGCCCTCGAGTCCGAGTCATTTGATTTTGATTATCTACCAATACCGAAACCTGATCTGATATCTTTATAATACATTTTAAAAAATAGAGCGAAGAAACGGATCCAAGATGTTCCTTTTTTTAATTTAATTCACCTTATTTTAACATTAAACAACTGTTTTTAAGGTACCATATCAGGTTTGTTGTGTAGCCTTTTCCTTTCCACCTCTTGCAATCCCAAGTTTACATATCTCACAGTTTGCTATGGCAATGTTGTCGTCATCAACTTTATAATACCTCCAGACTGCAGACATACTCACGCTTTGCGCTTCAAGCTGCTTCCGTGTTCTACTTTGCCGGCATTTAACCAATAGCATCTCTGCAACAAAGTGGTGTCATGCCACATGCGTTGCTATTTCTGTGTGAAGTCAAGAAAGAGGTCTAACTCTGTGCCACCACATAACTATAGATGTGTATACATATATATTAGAGTCCTGATCAGGAGGTAACATCTGATTCCGATCGAGTCTGAAACCCTGTGATCGGGCCCAATTTCCGATCACGTGATCGGATCTGGACATCCTTAACGCAAATAACTTATAAGTCATCTGGAACGGCAGAGAAAGCGTTCTTGCAGGACTCCCAGAGTTCATCGAGATTCTTTGGATTCATCTTTAATGCCTCCTCCATCTTACACCAGACATGCTCAATAATGGTCATGCCTGGTGACTGGGCTGGCCAATCCTGGAGCACTTTGACCTTCCTTGATTTCAGGAACTTTGATCAGGAGGGTGAAGTATGAGAAGGAGCGCTATCCTGCTGAAGAATGTGCCCTCTCCTGGGAAGTGACGTCATGCAGTCGGCAGCTGATATGAATGTATGATTTGCCATTTGCACAAGATGCGTTAGTTGCAATGTGAAGTAAATTCATACTTTGCTAATGAAGAGTTAGGAAATAACGCACTACGTACTCACCTATTGTGTTGTGTTTGCAGAGACACGATAAGGGGGCATTTTCAAAAGATTCCACTTTCAGATCTAGTCGTTTTCAGTCACAAAAAAAAACTTTGTTGTTGTGTAAACAAACAAGCAAACACGCATAAAAAGTTTCACATTTTTGGCTAAAAATGTTGTTGTGTAAAAGGATCTTTATCGGTGACAATTTCTCCTATGGGGGTGACACGGTGGCTCAGAGGTTAGCATTGTTGCCTCATAGCAAGAAGGTCTCTGGTTTGAGTCCAGGCTGGGTCAGTTGGCGTTTCTGTGTGGAGTTTGCACGTTCTCCCCGTGTTTGTGTGGGTTTACTCCAGGTGCTCCGGTTTCCCCCACAGTCCAATGACATGCACTAAATTGGCCGTAGTGTACACTGCAAATAATGATTTTTTTTACTTAGATTTTTTTTGTCTTGTTTCTAGTCCAAATATCTAAAAATTCTTAAAATAAAGAAGAGTTTTCTAGACGAGCAGAACATATTGTGTTGTTTTTAGTAATAATACGCCAAAATTAAGTGAGGTTTTCCTTAAAACAACAAAATAATCTGCCAATAGGGTACACAAAAGAATCTTATGTCAAAAGGAAAAACAAGATTATTTTGCTTACCCCATTGGCAGATTATTTTGCTTGTTTTAAAGAAAAACTCCCTTAATTTTGGCATATCATTACTGAAAACAAGACAATACGTTTTGCTTGCTTAGAAAATTCTTCTTGATATAAGAATTTTTAGATATTTGGACTAGAAACAAGACATCAAATCTAAGAAAGCAAAGCATTTTTTGCTGTGTATGAGTGTGTGTAAATGAGTGTGTATGGATGTTTCCCAGTACTGGGTTGCAGCTGGAAGGGCATCCGCTGTGTAAAACATATGCTGGATAAGTTGCAGTTCATTCCCCGCTAGTTTGAGTCCCTCTGGTTTTCTTCGGGTGCTCCGGTTTCCCCCACAGTCCAACGACATCCGCTATAGGTGAATTGGGCAAACAAAATTGGCCATAGTGTATGAGTGTGTGTGTGTGTGTGTGTAAATAAGAGAGTGTATGGGTGTTTTCCAGTACTGGGTTGCGTCTGAAAGGGCATTCGCTGCGTAAAACATGCTGGAGTAGTTGGCGGTTCATTCCGCTGTGGTGGCCTCTGATAAATAAGGGGCTAAGCCAAAGGAAAATGAATGAATGATTTTCTCCTATGACCAACATGCTGCATGATTTGAGAACTGATTATTTGCTAACAATCTAATTCACACAGACCTTAATACCTGTCTTGTTGTGATTCGCATATTATTTTGGCTCTTCAGTGACTACGTTCACATGGACATCAGTAATCGAATTATTTACCTTAATCTGTATAAGGCAATAATATGATAAGGTGTTTATATGAGTTGTTTTTTGAATGTTCCTTTCATGTTACCTGTTTACATGTTATAGCACATTGATCAATTAACGTCATTACGTCACCATGCTGTCTAATGTTTCCTCCAAAGTTTCATGCAATTTTGGGTGTTTTCATGCAATTGTACATTTGGAGATGTGTGTGTCTGTGGTTCTGTGCTCACTCGGTGTCTGTATGGCATATATCCTATCACAAAATGTGGCAAAAAGTACTACACGGCGGTAATAGTTTGATTAAGGTGTTTAAATGTACAGTTGAAGTCAGAATTATTATCCCCCCTTTGAATTTTTTTTTCTTTTTTGAATATTTCCCAAATTAAGTTTAACAGAGCAAGGACATTTTCTCAGTATGTCTGATAATATTTTTTCTTCTGGAGAAAGTCTTACTTGTTTTATTTTGGCTAGAATAAAAGCAGTTTTTAATTTTTTAAAAGCCATTTTAAGGTCAATATTTTTAGCCCCTTTAAGCTATTTTTTTCCCAGATACTCTACAGAACAAACCATCATTATACAATAACTTGCCTAATTACCCTAACTTGCCTAGTTAACCTAATTAACCTAGTTAAGCCTTTAAATGTCACTTTAAGCTGTATAGAAGTGTCTTATAAAATATCTGGTCAAATATTATTTACTGTCATCATGGCAAAGATAAAATAAATCAGTTATTAGAAATGAGTTATTAAAACTATTATGTTTAGAAATGTGTTGAAAAAATCTTCTCTCGGTTAAACAGAAATTGGGGAAAAAAATAAACGGGGCTAATAATTCAGGGGGGCTAATAATTCTGACTTCAACTGTATGTACTGCATTTTAATAATGCCACTAAAATAGGAATACTCTACCCCCCGGTTTCACAAACAAGGTTTAAGGCTAGTCAAGATTAAATTGCATGTTTGAGCTGTCTCAACTCAAAATAACTTGCAGTGAGATGTCTTAAAATACATCAGTGTCAATTTTTTGTCTCCAGGTGCACACTAGTAATATATTTTTCTATAGCCATTTTATAAATGTGGCTTAAATAGCCTAATTTATCGAAGGCCTAGTCCTGGCTTAATCTAAGCGCTGTTAGTGAAACTGGGCCTACATGTCTTAATTCCATTTCGGTTTAGTTCGATTATGACTTTAGTCGGATTAAGGTCATCAAAAATCTTTGTTTACATGGTAGACTCTTTATATCAGAGTATTGTCTTAATCTTACTGAATGAACATCTCAATAGAAAGAAAAGACCAGCAGAGCTTTCATTCCACACCATTAAAGTTGACTACTTTATAACCCTCTGAACAGTTATAAATGTAGTTTTGCATTTCCCTGATATTCACAGTATGCTCTACAGCAGTCTTGAATTATATTCGGCGCAGATAAACGATGTTTAATTTTGTTGTTGTGTTGTGTAATGAGGTCATAATTCAGATGATGTCACGTTCATTTAAATCAGGATTTATTTGCTGAAGCTCCACACTGAAAGTCTTATTCCAGATGTTTCCACTGATGTTTTGGGATCGTCAGCAGACAGTGACTAGTTTGATCTGAGCTCTTCGGGATTTGTTCTTCGGTAGGCAGGCGATATATGAATGTTTTAGCAGTACAACATGCTTAATAATAATACTTAATAATATGCTGCTGTTCAAAGGGTTTGGGGTCAGTTTGTTATATTTAACTTGTATATAAATTAAGACGTCTCATATGGAGTATTAAGTCACATGCATTGCTCAGGTGTGAGTTCTTGATGGTTCTGTGGGTTTCGTCTATACAAACTGATGTTTATTTAAAATTTTCTATTGGATTGAAGTCAGGTGATTGGCTGGGCCATTCTACAGGTTGATTTTCTTTTTCTGAAAGCATTTGAGAGTTTACTTGGCTGTGTTTTGGTTCATTCACCCTGGTTTCATCTTCATCCTCCTGCTAATGTAGATGTTGAACTGAAGCAGCTAATATTAATTTACACTGACGAAGGGTTGCTGAAGAACTACTGAGCGATTTCCGCTGCTGTCTGGGCTTTCACTGCCTTTCTACACCTCCCTTTCTTTATGTGTTCAATACTTTTTCCCTCTGTCATTTCATTTTATTACGCATAACTTAGATTGTAAAATAATTAGATGTGTTATCTTTGCATATATGGATTTCTTTGGTTGTTATCAACATCTGGTGAAAATTTCAAGTCACCTTTAGAATGTTGCCATTATACAGTGTTCAGTAGCTGTTTTCATCCAAAGTTTCATCCCAAAATCTAAATTTGCATATAAAGCACAATTTCCATCTTGTGTTTAAGAAAATCAGCCTTTAAAAAAATTAGGATCACAGAATTTATTCTGTAAATGTGTTTTTATTGTAGTTTATGTGCATATCTACGTTTTGGATAAAACATTTCACATTTGTCAGTCTCCATTTGAGCACATCTCGGCGCTTTCCACTCCATTCCATAATAACAATACATTTATTTTACAGTTGAAACCAGAAGTTTACATACACTGTATAAAAAGGCACATAACCATTTAAAAAAAAATTCAGATGTTAATGTGACTAAACTTTTTCTCTTTTAGGTAAGTTAGGATTATCAAATTTGTTTCTGTTATGCTTAATAGCAGAATAATGAGATATTTTTTGATAAATTGTTATAACTTTTCTTGAAAGTCAAGTTTACATACAATAAGATTATTATGCCTCTGAAAAAGCTCAGATGAAGGTGTCAAGGTTTTGGAAGTTTCTGATTGGCTAACTGACAACATTTGAGTTAATTGGAGGCACAACTGTAGAATAGTATTTAAGGAAAACCTCAAACACACTGCTTCCTTGTGTGACAACATGGGAAAATCAACAAGCCAGAATCAACAAAAAAAGCCAGATTACAATTTGCTAATTTACACTGGGAAAAAGAATAATGTTTGGAGACATGTCCTGTGGTCTGATGGAACTGAGATTGAACTGTTTGGCCATAATGACCAGTGTTACATTTGGAGGACAAAGGGGAAAGCTTACAAGCCTAGGAACACCATCCCAACTGTGAAGTATGGGGGCGGCAGCATCATGTTGTGGGGCTGTTTTGCTGCAGGAGGGACGGGTCCACTTCACAGCATAGATGGCATCATGAAGAAAGAACATTATGTAGAAATACTGAAGCAACATCTCAAGACATCAGCCAGCAAATTAAAACTTGGCCACAGATGGGTCTTCCAAACAGACCATGACTCTAAACATACTGCCAAATTAGTTAAAATGTGCTTTAAGGACAACAGAGTGAATGTTTTGGAGTGGCCATCACAAAGCCCTGAGCTCAATCCTATAGAAAATTTGTGGGCAGAGTTGAAAAAGCTTGTGCGAGCAAGACAGCCAACAAATCTGACTCAGTTACACCAATTCTGTCAGGAGGAATGGGCCAAAATTTCTTCAAACTATTGTAAGAAGCTTGTGGAAGGAGACCCAAAACATTTGACCAAAGTTATACAGTTTAAAAGCAAAGCTAAAAAAAAATACCAAGGAAATGTATGTACATTTTTGACTGTCTAGAAATGAATAACAAATTCTCAAAAAACAAAAATTCTTTCATTATTCTGGCTTTTAGCAAATGTAAATGATTTAGGTAATCCTAATGGACCTAAAATAGTAACATTTAGTATGATTTACCATCAGACATTTTTAAAAAAAAATGGTTGTGTTCTTTTTTTTTAGAGTGTATGTAAACTTCTGGTTTCAACTGTATATAGCGCCTTTAAAAAGTTACTTTCTCTAAGTGATTTACATATAAATCAGGACAACATGCATAAAAGTTAAACTATAAAAAACATAATAGAAAACAGGTTCATTAAAAGCAATCCTAAACAAAAGTACTTTAAGGAGAGGTTTAAAAATGGCAAGAGATTTGGCATTCCTTATGTCAGCTGGAAGGGTTTTCTACAGTTTTAGGAGCGCAATAAGAAAATTATTATTATTATTATTATTATTATTATTATTATTATTATTATTATTATTATTCCCAGTACTGGGTTGTGGCTGGAAGGGCATCTGCTGCGTAAAACTTATGCTGTAATAGTTGATGGTTCATTCCGTTGTGGCAACCCCTGATAAATAAGGGACTAAGCCGAAGGAAAAAGAATGAATGGAATTAATTGTTATTATTAGGAATTATTATTACTATTATTATTATTTTGTTATTATTATTATTATTATTATTATTATTACTATTATTAATTTTAGCATTATTATTACTGTATTAATATTATTAATAATAATTTTATTATTATTATTATTATTACTGTATTATTATTAATATTATTATTATTATTATCTTTTTATTTATTTATTATTATTACTATTATTATTATTAATTTTATCATTATTATTACTGTATTATTATTATTAATAATAATTTTATTATTATTGTTATTATTATTATTATTATTATTATTATTATTACTGTATTATTATTATTATTATTATTATTATTATTATTATTATTATTATTATCTATTTATTTTATTTATTTATTATTATTACTATTTTTTTTTTCCCCCAGTACTTGGTTGCGGCTGGAAGGGCATCCACTGCGTAAAACATATGCTGGAATAGATGGCGGTTCATTCCGCTCTGGCGACCCCTGATAAATAAGGAACTAAGCCGAAGGAAAATGAATCAATGAATGAATGAATTAATGATTGAAATTAAATGAAATGAATTATTATTATTATTAGGAATTATTATTATTATTAATGTTATTAGTATTATTATTATTATTATTATTATTATTATTATTATTATTATTATTATTATTAATATTATTATTATCCCCAAGTGTTGAAAACAATTATTATTATGCTTATTATTCTTCTAACTTAATTTAACTTCATTGTTTTAACTTGGAAGATGCAATTTAGGTAAGTTGTGTGTTTTCTACTGTTATTGTAACCACAAGGGAGTCGAGTGACAATGGAGAGAGGATCCAAATGCAGGCTTTATCAAGAATCGTCAGGCAGGCAATGGTCCCATTCAAGAGCAAACGGTAACATACAGGGAGATCCAGAAGTGTAGTCGGGTAACAGGCAAATGGTCGATACAAGCGGCAGACAATGTAAACAATAAAACAAAGCAAGGGTCAAAACCAGGAAATGCTTCATAATGTTACAGGGTTGGTACCAACAAGACTCAGTAAAGTCTGTGTGTGACAGTTATTGTGCTTATTATTTTAGTAAAAACACTGATGAATATATATTTCTTAAAACATAAAGCAAAAAAAAAACAATTATACAGATGTAATGTTACATAAACGTTTGTCACTTGATACATTTTGTGTGATTTTGTTAAATAAATCAGTAAAAAAACTAGATAAACGAGTAGAGCTCACTAATTGACTAGTCAGCTTTTGATTAGTTGACCGTCGTGACCCATTACTAATGTGCCATGACATTCATTGGTGCCTCGGGTCCTGAGTGATGCCTGAGCAATCATTATTGGCAAGTCTGTCTATAATGGCTTTATCAGATGTTAACTGTGTTAATAATAGCATATTTTTTAGGAATTTGTGGCCGGTGTTGCCATTGTGTTGCACAGTATATCGTTTCAGCATCGATATCGCAATGTGCACATCTGCAACAGACACATCGCAGGATCTGCAATGTTGAGTCTGGATTATATTTGACCACAGTTAAGAACACATGAGCTCTGTGGAGTCGCTGCAAAGTTTAATCATAACGGGGTGAAACTTTAGCATCTGTATCTGTTTTTGAGGCCTGTATCAGTGTGAGAATTTCAAGACAGTTTAAAGGAGACCTATTATGCCCCTTTTTACGAGATGTAAAATAAATCTCTGACATCCCCATGTGTGTATGTGAAGTTTCAGCTCAATAATACCCCACAAATTGGGTTTTATATCTCTTTGAGACTGCCCCTTTTGAAGCATTGATTCCTAATTGTGTCATTTTGGTCACTGTCGCTTTAAATTCAAATGAGATTGTGCTCTTTTCAGAAGAGGGAGGAGCTACAAATGTCTGTGTGTCTGCATAGAGGCAGAAAAAAAAACCCAAGACTAACATCCTATGCTAATGAGGGAGAGATCGTCGTTAGTGGGCGGGGCTTCACCTCGCACTGTCACCTCACAGCAAGAAGGCCGCTAGTTTGAGTCCCTCCGGTTTTCTTCGGGTGCTCTGGTTTCCCCAAAGTCCAACGACATCCGCTATAGGTGAATTGGGCAAACAAAATTGAGAGTGTAATAAGAGAGTGTATGGGTGTTTTCCAGTACTGGGTTGCATCTGAAAGGGCGTCCGCTGCGTAAAACATGCTGGAGTAGTTGTGGTGGCCCCTGATAATTAAGGGGATAAGCCGAAGGGAAACAGCAACTGCCGGGGAGGTAGGGATGAAAGTAGCAAGGCCTTATCTGATTGGTCAAATGTAGATAACCAATGCATAAAATAAATGTAATTTAATCACACATCTGCGATACATATATTGCTTGTATATACTAAACAAAAAATTATTTATTGGATTTACGATTTTTTTTTTAAGGTAACTGGTTGCAAACCGTTTATATGGGCTGAATTTAAACTTAAACTTAATTTGTTTGTTTAAATTCAGCCCATATAAATTATTTGCAAGCAGTTACCTTAAAAAAATGGTAAATCCAATTAATGTTTTTTCAGTGTACTATTATCGTGATAACGATATTGTATTTTTTAATCGATACATTTTGCGATTATATTTATTTATACGTAAATCCATTGAATAATATTTTCAGTCTACTATTATCACGATAACGTTATTGTATTTTTTATTGTTACATTTTGGGATTATATTTATTTATACATGATTCACTCCCCTACAAAATCATCTCAATTAATTTAAATGAATAAACTCTTTCTAAATAGAGCTATTCATGTTCGTCATGTGAAATTGTATTCATATTGCAATAAATAATCACAGTAAAACAAAAAATTGTAATGTCAGATTTTTCCAATGTCGTGCAACCCTGCTGTGAATAGAATTCAGGACCCTATCATACACCCGGCGCAAGGCGCGACGCAATTGTTGTTTGCTAGTTTCAACTTGACGCAAGTGTGGTTTTGACGTTGTGCACCACGCTGTTTAAATACCAAATGCATTTGCGCTATTACAGTATGTGCGCCCATAGGCGTTCTGGTCTAAAAAAGGAGGTGTGTTAAGACGCGTTGCTATTTTGAGGATATAAAATAGACCGCACAATAGACCAGCAGAGATCAGGTCTAATGTCCAAGCAGAGCGCAATAGTTGTGCTCCTCCCTTAAACATTGCTTAATACACACAGGATGTACAGCAATAAACAAATATATTTACAAAGAAAAAAGAATTAAAGGAATATATTATTACAAAGATTATTCTTTTCTACATAAATGTAAAAATCACTGCCTTCATGTCTTCATCTCGGGGGGCTTTTTCAGTTTATTCATGACAATTTGCTTTTGTATAATGTTATTATTGTTAGTAGTATTATTTATTATATGCATATTTATATTTGTTTTATTAAAAATAAGCTTAGATTTGCTCACTTGTCAGGTTTTAGACCATATGGGGCATAGCATGTGTGTTTGGAAATAACTCAGTGTTTTGACCACACTTCGTTATTGTTGTTCATTTATTCGTTTGCTGGAAATTAGAACTGAATTTAGAAATAGTTTTGAAACAAATCTTTGCGCTTAACAAACTAAATTAATTATGTAGGCTAATGGATGTCTGTGCGTACAACACCTTTCTTTATCCACGGAAGAGAGTAAAAGTGAAAGTAAAGAATGAGGAGGCTCATTCTCTCATTCTCGAGCTGCAGATGCTCTGTTTAACGGTTTTCTCGCTAGTAAAGCGTTCAGTTTTTCCACTCACAAAGTCCGCATGTAAATATCAAATGCGCTATGGCATGACGCAACTAATTCTTAAAGGGAATGGGAGATGAGACCCTGATTGGTTTATTCTCAAAACACACCTATAACTCATTAAGAGAATAAGCTCAACCCTGTTAGACCATGTGCCGCGGCGCAAAGTGGATTTTTCCATCCTTAAAATTGCAAAAGTGGATTCGGACACGCCCTGCGCTTTGGACTATGCGCCTAGATCATTAAAATAGGGCCCTTAGTGTCTATCTGAGAATAATTTGCATGTTCTATATCAGTAGATATTTAGACTCTGATTGGCTGTTGTCATTTTCCTTTCTTGTCTCGACTCCACCCATTAGTGTTTACCTTCAGCTCTGAGTTCTCCTTTGAGCCGCTCCAGCCAATAGCAGAACAGCAACTACTGAGGAGGCGGGGATAAAGATAGTAAGGCCCCATCTGATTGGTCAAATTTAGATAAACAACCAGTGCATAAAATAAATGTAATTTAATCACACATCTGCGATACTTGTATTGCTTATATACACTGAACAAAAATCATTCATTGGATTTACGATTTTTTTAAGGTAACTGGTTGCAAACAATTGATATAGCCTGAATTTAAACAAATTAATTAAATTTAGTAATGTTCGACTTAATTTGTTTTTTGAATTCAGTCCATATAAATTGTTTGCTAGCAGTTACCTTAAAAAATGTAGTAAATCCAATGAATCATTATTTTTCAGTGTACTATTATCGCGATAACGATATTTTTGTGATATATTGTATTTTCATTAGGGGTGTCAAAATTAATCGTTTCTTCGGTGCACCGCGATGCAGACGCGGACAATTCGGTATCAATTCAGTAATAATCATAACCGGTTATTATATACTGACGTCATTTATCTCACATGCGCTATGTCGCCGTAGCTTACTATGGCGAGGGAGGCGAGCGCGAGTACAACGCTCTAACTACGTAAAAACTCAGAAACTGTGCACAATTTCACTGCGTGTGTGTTTGCTGAACACTGTTTTACTGACACTTACAGCAAAAGCCCCTATTTCACGGCGATTAAGAGAATGAAAGTAAAATCCATTTCTCTCTCACTGTGGCCCATAAGTGCAGCTGTGAAGAGCACCAGCGTGTAAGAACCAATCGCAGCCCTTTCTGTTGAGCGCGTGACCAATCAAAGGGGTGTAAGAAAGAACTTGGTAGTTGGTAGACAAGGCTCAGAAAGCGAGCGGGATATTAATATTTGTTTATTTGCTATAAATGCTCTTGTTGCTTACAGGTACAGTTTATATATCTGAAGATAGAGGTAAAGTTGGTTTTATATTGGGATATTCAGACATTCTCCTTAATAATATAATTTCAGAAAAGTATTATTTGCAAATTCTAAATAGGGAAATCATATTAGCAGCCAATGACTATCAAAGTACAACATTGTTCACAGTCAATTAGATAGTGTTAATGTTGTTTGTTACTTGTATGCTAATTCCAATCGAATATTCAATGAACGAATGTGTGAATATAAAACCAACTTTACCTTTATTCTGACTGTTGGTATTAAAGGACAAAATTGTTTTACAAAAAGTATATAAATATATTTATACATGTTAATACAAGAATTCCTGTGCTGTGAAGAAAATATAAAACTGTGTATGGAAAGAATCGTCAATGCACCGTGATGCACCGAGATATCGAATTGAACCGAATCGATGGCATGATAATCGTAACCAAACCGAACCGTGAGACCAGTGTAGGTTCACACCTCTAATTTTCATTGATATATTTTGCGATTATATTTATTTACACGTAAATCCAATGAATAATATTTTCAGTCTACTATTATCGCAATAACAATATTGTATTTTTCATTAATACTTTTTGTGATTATATTTATTTATACATGCGTCACTCCCCTACAAAATCATTTCAATCAATCTTATTGAGTAAATTCTTTCTAAATAGAGCTATTCATGTTCGTCAGGTAAAATTGTATTCATATAACAATATATAATCGCAGTAAAACAAAACATCGTAATATTAGATTGCAGATACACTGGACAAATTTTTTTCGTTGGATTTACGATTTTTTTAAGGTAACTGGTCGCAAACCATTTATGTGGGCTGAATTTAAACAAACAAATTACATTTAGTAATGTTCGACTTCATTTGTTTGTTTTACCTTAAAAAATCTAGTAAATCTAGGGATGGGCGATATGGCCTAAAATCCATATTGCGATATACATTGCAGCCTCTTGCGATAACGATATATATTGCGATATATAAATTATAATAGAACCATTTCAGAACAGGTTACAGAGACCCTTAGGAAAGCCAAACTGCTATTTTATTTAAGAAATAAAGAAACGTTGCATGTCATTTTGAGAACATTTATTGTGCAAAAGTAAAACTGTAATTAAACAACACAATGTTGCAGATAAATAAACTAAATGTAGTGCCTTTTAGAAAGAAAGACTTTTCTTTTAAGTCCTCGGTTCCTAAATGCCAAGTTCCAGAGAACAAAAAAACTGGTGTCTTTTTAGTTAAGGAACTTACACTGTACTGAAATTACTTCCAGTATTAAATTAGTCAAATAACATTGTGTATTGCAGATACTTTAAATAAAAACATATTTCTAACCTGCAGCCTAAGGTAACACATTTGATTTTAAACATTTTGTTCTCCTAATGAAATTAAAACTGGTGTCTTGATCTGCTCTTTCTCTCTCTCTCCCTCTCTCTCTCTCTCTGTCTGCTGTAGTGTTGGTGCTGCAGAGAGATTGAGACGCACCAGATAAAGTTTGCTTATAAAGTAATGCAAAAATGAATACAATTAATATCGAAAGCGAAAGCAGATTCTTGGACAAGTCCGGGGAAAATGTATTGTCACCCCAAATTATGAGCTGGATCAGTCTATTTAGTCTTCGCGCTCTTCTGTATCCAGCGCGTCTCTGTGGGTCTGCATGCAGAGCATGCGAGTCTGTGGCAGAGTGTTCTCAGTTTCTCGCGAACACAGAACCGGGCCACCCCAATAATATATCGGCCGCCCAGGTAAAATCTGTGTGGGAAGCGCTGTGTGGGAATCTGTGTGACAAGCCACGATATGCCATGCATGAGTCTCGCAAGTTGTGCGACACGTTGCCATTCGGTGCCATGCGTTGCTTAGTGCTGTTGTTGAGAGCTCAGCATGTGCTACAGTCACAATAGACTTTCAACGTAATACACCATAAGTTAGTGTGAAGAGCATGTTGTTTTAACGTGGCCGACTGAATTAAGTTATCAATCGAGCTTATTATTTTTTGTCACAAATGCGAGCGAAATGGTCGCACTGTTGTTTATTCAAGATGATGCGTTGCAGCCAGCTGCAGCTCGTTGCTCTTAATTTCGCGGGTAGATTGCGTCATCAAACATGCATTATCGCGATAGTGCAATAGAATTAGAATCTCTATCGTAGGCCAATTTTGTATCGTTTATATCGCATATCGTTTATATCGCCCATTACTAAGTAAATCCAATGAATAATTTTTTTTCAGTGTACTATTATCGCGATAACAGTATTTTTGTGATATATTGTATTGTTTCTTGATATATTTTGTGATTATATTTATTTATTTATACCTCATTCACTCCCCCACAGAATCATCCCAATCAATCTAAATGAATATATTCTTTCTCAAATAGAGCTATTCAAGTCATCTGGTGAAATTGTATTCATATCTCAATATATAATCGCAGTAAAACAAAATATCGAAATATCAGATTTGTCCAATAATAGAATTTAACGTCTATATGAGAATAATTTGCATGTTCTACATCAGTGGAAAACCCTGTATTGTTTTTGACTGCACTTGACTTGACATCCGCACACGTTTATATACACCTGTATGCGCATCATCTCTTTCTGACATCTCTTTCAGCTCCCACACATACACTGCGGCATAAAGGATGCGCAGCAGTGCATGCTGGGATAGAGAATGAACCCGCTAACCCACCGCGGCCCCTCGGCTGCCTGATGCAAGAATGCCCCCTGTGGAGAAACACACACTCACACACACATTTACCCCAACACACGCTCACTTTTAATGTCTGTTTTTGAATTTCTCCATAAATCTTTCATAAGCACCCAGGCAGAGGAGACTAAATTGTTCTGGGCACATATATTTGCTTTTATTTTAGCATTTTCAGTCAAGAAATACAAGATAGGTTCAAAAGAGACAGTGTAATTCATCGGCTAAAACACATAGTTCACCTAAAATGAATTTCTAATGTCTAAAAATGAGATCAGATGATCAAATTCTGACTTCTTTGGATTTTTCTTGATAGAAATCTTCAGAAGAATTTAAATAAATGGCAAATTAAAAGGATAGTTCACTCAAAATAATGAAAATCCTGTCATTTACTCACTCTTGACTTGTTCTAAACCTGTTTGAGTTGTTTTTCTCTGTTAAACACAAAAGAAGATATTTTGAAGAATGTTGTAAACTGGTAACCATTGGCTTCCATAGTATTTGTTTTTCCTAATGTGGATGTCAATGGTTACTGGTTTTCTTCAATGTCTTTTTTGTGCTCAATAGATCAATGGAACAAAAGAAGGTGCACTATCCCTTTAAGCAGTTTTACAAATTATTTTCTTCTTTTCGCTTCTTTTGTTTTCTTACGACCAGTGGTGTAAAGTAACAAATTACAAATGCTCAAACTGCAATAATTGAGTAGTTTTTTCTCAGGAATTGTAATTTAATAAGTAGTTTTAGAAATGTGTACTTTTACTTTTCCTTGAGTACATTTTTAGTGCAGTATCGGTACTTTTACTCCACTACTTTTTCTCAACCTGCAGTCACCACTTTATTTTTTCTTGTCTATGGGGATTAGAAAAATCAGTCCTGTGATTCCTGTCCAATCAAATCGCACATAGAAGGTAAATCGCATCATAATGAACTACCTCAACACATGGGCGATTTATAATTGCAGCAAACTGTTTGGAAGCATTAAAGGGCCATGAAACCCCCTGTCTCAGCAGGGTGTTTTCACACCTCTAGTTTGAAAAAAGTCAGGAAAGTTGGGCGTGTCCAGCTCTGGGAGTGTGGGAGTGTCGGGGGAGGGAAAGAGGATAAGATTTTGCATAGAAGGGAGTTTCCATTTGGCCACGTGCAGATTTCACAGGCAAAACAAACACACAGAGGCTGATTTGATACAGAATGGCGAATGAGAGAAAAAAAATCCTCCGCATTTCTCTGTAACTTATGTACTCTGTAGGTAGCGTCAGAAAGCCGTTTGTGTATAGACTATCCTGTCACAAAATGGAGCGAAAATCCTGCATGACGGGATTAGTTTGTGTTTACATGTTTACACTCGGAGAGCAGCATTTACAGCGGATCTTTCAGTCTATAATATTGTACTGTAATATTGCAGTGATATTAACATACTGTAAACTTAGTAACCAAATCATTTTGACTATAGTATGTCTTTAAAAACTGAAAGAGCTCTGCTAACCACGAACTAACTTTGCAATCTTGGTTAAACAAAGGGCACAGCATTGCAAACACTTACCACATCTGTAGACAGACAATCAAACTGGAGCTGTGTCTTTTTAATAAAAGTAGACAAGCGGCAAATCCGGATTTCACCATTTCCAGATGCGAAAAGCTCTCGGGTAAAAATGTTCCTTACAAACGCGTTTCTGTCGCGTGTCGCGTGCACTGTAATCCACACGCGATTCCAGCAGCTCTCTCATAGAGGGAAAATGAAAACAAAACCTTCGTTGAAGCACAACAATAAACGCAACACCGACGACCCGTGTCTCCAAATTCTTGTTCTTTCACTTGTTTTAGCAACACAGCGTGGCGTCTCTCTGCCGTCTGAACACTGTAACAGGTAAACAGTCTCCGGAGCTATCATGCATATTAATGAAGTTTCACGTCATACACAATAGAGCACGCTGATTGGTTTGAAGCACGTCTTTGTCATGAATTAATGATCCACACTCACATACGTCAGAAAGTCCGCGAAAAGACAGAGAGCCAGTCTGCTGGCTGGATTTACACCTAAGTATCTCATGGCCGTGACGTAGCTTCAAAAATTCGTTTCAAACCGGAAGAACGAATTTGCTCAAAATAACGCAAAAACAACCAATTTTCACTTTTTAGTGCAATATATGTGTCCTAATAGTGTTTATAGCAGCATGGGACACATATATGACTGTCAACAGCTCAAAAAATGTGTTTTGGTGTTTCGTGACCCTTTAAAAGTGAGCAAGAAGATGTCCAAAATCTTTACACGCATTGACCTAGAGACTGTTTGGATGCATGTGATGATGAGAAGATGACGGATGTTTACCTTATGATGACCGAAATAGCCTTAAACACCCAGCAGGCCAAGACATCAACATGACTTCAGATTGAAGTTGTATAACCCAATCAGAACCCAATGACAGGCTGACGTCAATGTCTAACTGTCCAACCTAAAATCAACCAAATATCAACGTATAAAGATGTTACAGCTTGACGTTGTGTGGACATTACCACAATGACGTCTATCAGACGTTGGATTTTGGTTGCCATATCTGACGAATCAATGTCAGTATTTGATGTCAATATGACGTTGGTTTAAGATGTTGACAACCTAAAATCAACCAAATATCAACGTCATTATTGGACATCAAAATAACTATGTTCTTAGACTGTGGCTAGACATTGAAATTTGATCACCTGACGTCACAACCTAAATCTAACCTAATATTAATGTCTCATGATGTTGTGTGCCTGCTGTGCAATAACTAAACACTCTACAGAATGTTACATTAACACACATCCAGAAATGACATGTAAATGCATCAGCTTTTAACAGTGTAATACTCACTACTCACTACTCTTGAGTACTTTTGAAAGGTCTGCTTTTTACTCATACTTTGAGTAATATTTATAACAGGTACTTTTACTCTACTTCCACTACATTTTCAAGTAATGGTACTTGGTAAGTATGATTTTTTTCGTACTCTTTCCACCACTGCTTATGACAGATCCAACCTAAAATATATATTTTTAAATAAAAACCTTTTGTGGTTTACAGAAGAAATTATTATGGTTTAACATTAATGGTTTAAAAAATAATAATATAAAGTTTAAATAAAAAACTGAAATATCCAGACATTTATAATGTTACGTCATATGAAATAAAACTGTAAATGAATATACCTATACACTACCTGACAAAAGTCTTGTGGCCTATCCAAGTTTTAGGAACAACAAATAATAACTTGACTTCTAGTTGATTATTTGGTATCAGAAGTGGCTTATATGAAAGGCAAAGGCTTGTTTTACCAAAATAAAATATGATCATGCCTTGATTTTTAATTATTTAATTAGGACATTAAAGTCTGACTTTGCTTAGATAAAAGTCTTGTCACTGAACAGAAATAATGTACAGTGTAGAATATAAAGTCATGATGCAGTGGAAAAAGCATTAAAATTGTGTATGACTCCTGTAAAACTTGGAGGACTGCATCTATACATCTCTGCACTGACTCAAATAACTTATTAATAAAGTCATCTGGAATGGCAAATAAAGCGTTCTTGCAGGAGTTCATCAAGTTTTTTGGATTTATCTTTAATGCCTCCTCCTCCATCTCACCCCAGACATGCTCAATAATGTTCATGTCTGGTGACTGGCTGACCAATCCTGGAGCACCTTGACCTTCTTTGCTTTCAGGAATGTTGATACAGAGGCTGAAGTATGAGGAGGAGCGCTATCCTGCTGAAGAATTTGCCCTTTCCTGTGGTTTGTAATGTAATGGGCAGCACAAATGTCTTGATACCTCAGGCTGTTGATGTTGCCGTCCACTCTGCAGATCTCTCGTTCAAAATCTACATTCTGCCACATTCCCAAATGATCAACTAGAAGTCAAGTTATTATTTTTTGCTCTTACAACTGGGATCGACGACAAGACTTGTGTCAGGTAGTGTAGATCATTAAATTACTTTTCTAATTGTTTTGTCCGAAAAGTAACTTAATTATTCAATAAGGAATATAATTACTTGACTTAATACTAACCCCTTTAACAGAAGCTATAAATGACCGAGATACTGATAAAGGGTACATTATAAGTAGGGCCAGACAGAATCTGCGAACGCTTTTAGCTATATCCGCTGAGAATTTTGTAAAAAAAAAAAAAAAAAAAAAAATTTATATATATATACAGTTGTGTTCAAAATTATTCAACCGCCTGATTTATTAGCCCCCGTTTATTTTCTTCCCCAATTTCTGTTTAACGGAGAGCAGATTTTTTCAGCACATTTCTACACATAATAGTTTTAATAACTCATTTCTGATAACTGATTTATTTTATCTTTGCCATGATGACAGTAAATAATATTTTACTAGATATTTTTCAAGACACTTCTATACAACTTGAAGTGACATTTAAAGGCTTAACTAGGGTAATTAGGGTAACTAGGCAGGTTAGGGTAATTAGGCAAGTTATTGTATAAAGATGGTTTGTTCTGTAGACTAACGAATAAAAAATTAGCTTAAAGGGGCTAAAAATTTTGTCCTTAAAATGGTTCTTTAAAAATTAAAAACTGCTTTTATTCTAGCCACAATAAAACAAATAAGACTTTCTCTAGAAGAAAAAACATTATCAGACATACTGTGAAAATTTCCTTACTCTGTTAAACATCATTTAGGAAATATTTAAAAAAGGAAAAAAAAATCAAAGAGGGTTGAATAATTCTGATTGCAACTATATATATATATATATATATATAAAATAATGACTTTACAAACTGTATTGCAAATAAATTAAATGAACATTTTCAAATTAGTCAATAATATTACTGAAATTAACATTAAACTGAATAAATATAAATGTACACACATTTACACAAGTAAATAAATAGACTCAATGATGGGCTAAAAATATGCGTTGTTTTGCATGCGCAGATTTCCGCAGGGGCCTAATTATAAATAATCATAATTATAAGTACATTTCTTATTGAGATTAGTACTTTACACAAAACATAATTTCAACTTTATTTTAATATATTTACAATTTTTTGTACAGTTGCAATCAGAATTTTTTCTTTTTTAAATATTTCCCAAATGATGTTTAACAGAACAAGGAAATTTTCACAGTATGTCTGATAATATTTTTTCTTCTGGAGAAAGTCTTATTTGTTTTATTTCGGCTAGAATAAAAGCAGTTTTTAATTTTTTAAAACCCATTTTAGGGTCAATATTATTAGCCCCTTTAAGCTATATATTTTTTCAATAGTCTACAGAACAAACCATCATTATACAATAACTTGCCTAATTACCCTAACCTGCCTAGTTAACCTAATTAACTTAGTTAAGCCTTTAAATATCACTTTAAGCTGTATAGAAGTGTCTTGAAAAATATCTAGTCAAATATTATTTACTGTCATCATGACAAAGATAAAATAAATCAGTTATTAGAAATGAGTTATTAAAACTATTATGTGTAGAAATGTGTTGAAAAAATCTTCTCTCCGTTAAACAGAAATTGGGGAAAAAAATAAACAGGGGGGCTAATAATTCAGGGGGTTGAATAATTCTGATTGCAACTGTATTACTCTGGAAAAGGCCACCACTTTAACCCCTTTAACAGAAGCTATAAATGACCAAGATACTGATAAAGGGTACATTATAAGTAGGGCCAGACAGAGTCTGCAAACACTTTTAGCTATTTCTGCTTTTGTAAAAAAAGTATATATTTTGGGAATATCATAACTAAAAACTTAATATATGAAATAAAAATAATACCTTTTTAACTTTTATTTAATGTTTACAATGCAAATCCAATTAGATCCACTTATTCAATAAACAAAGCAAGTTTCTCTTATAATAGATCTACTAAAAGACAGAAATAATGACTTTACAAACTGTATTGCAAATAAATTAAATGAACATTTTCATATTAGTCAATAATATTACTGAAATTAACATTAAACTGAATAAATATAAATGTACACACATTTACACAAGTAAATAAATAGACTCAATGATGGGCTAAAAATATGCGGATTTCCATGTGGGCCTAATTATAAGTAATCATAATTATAAGTACATATAATTAAAAGTAATCCGTCACTTTACTTTTTCGGCAGAAAAGTGATATAATTACAGTAATTAGTAACTTAGTAACTAATTACACTCAACACTGAAATGATTGAGTCTTATTTCTTTTATTATCAGAATTGCCAAATGAATATTTAAATCTAGTGTATTGTAAATGACAGTGTGTGTGTGTGTGTGTGTGTGTGTGTGTTTGTGTTTGTGTGTGTGTGTGTGTGTGTGTGTGTGTGTGTGTGTGTGTGTGTGTGTGTGTGTGTGTGTGTGTGTGTGTGTGTGTGTGTGTGTGTGTGTATATGTGTGTGTATGTATGTGTGTGCTTGTGTGTGTGTGTGACTGCTGGTGTTCTGACCTGGTTTACGTGGCGAGTTCAGGATGCTTGTTCTGTTAGCATGATTAGTCCTGTGCATTTCAGTATATATTTTTATCCCTCTAACACACTGGAGAACATTTGTTAAATGATGGCTGGAAACCTGCAGCAGCTGTGTGTGTGTGAGTGTGTGTGCCATGCATTTGTGCATTTTTGCTACTGCAGAATATGTCGCTTAAATTTAAATACTGTTATACATACAGTTGAAGTCTAAATGATTCGCCCTCCTGTGAATTGTTCAAATATTTCCCAAAAGGTGTTTAACAGAGGAAGGAATTTTTCACAGTATTTCCTATGATAATTTTTTTTCTTCTGATAGAAAGTCTTATTTGTTTATTTTGATACCTCAAATCGTCATCAGCGATACAGGGCACTAGCAAAGAGATTAGTGCGTTTTATAATCCGGAACGGCATGTTGAGTGACAGGAGTCAAATCCTCAGTTCTGTCAGTTGTGAGTGTGCTGAATCTGATTGTTGTTATCTGAGATACGCTATTGCACTTCAGGGTCAAATGATACTAATATCTGTTGGGTATGTTTTACTTTGAAGGAGTGAAACTTTTGACAGCATCAGAGGCTATTGCACAAGCTAGCACCGCTCACATTCATTATAAACAGTACAGATCTACAACCGCAAATGAGAACAAGTTGGGACAGTATGGAAAATGCAAATAAAAAAGAAAGTAGTGATTTCCAAATTTACTTTGACTTGTATTTCATTGCAGACAATACAACAAACATTATTTATTGTGTTCCTCATAAATTTATCAAAATTAACATGCATGCCAATGTAGGTTCTTGCAACACATTTCAAAAAATGTTCGAACAGTAAGGCATTTACCACTTTGTAATGTTGCATTACAAACACTTAAAATACGTTTAGGGACTGAAGACAGCAAGTGATGAAGTGTTTCAGGTGTAATTTTGTTCCATTCTTCCTGCAAACAAGTCTTAAGGTGGGCAACACTCTTCGTTGTCGCATTTTGCACTTCAAAATGCATCACACATTTACTATTGGGGACAGGTCGGGACTGCAGACAGTCCAGCCAAGTACCTGTATCCTCTTCCTCTGAAGCCAGGACTTTGTAATGTGCGCAGAATGTGGTTTTGCATTGTCTTGTTGAAATATGCATGGGCATCCCTGGAAAAGAAGGCAGCATATTGTGCTCCAAAATCTCTATGTACTTTTCAGCATTAATGGTGCTATCACACTGCGCCAAGGGTGCCAAGGGCACTGACACAACCTATACCATGACAGAACCCTTGATAGTTCAAAAGTCAGGATGGTTCTTTTTTGGTCTTGAGCATATGGCGTCTATTTACCCAAAAATACCTGAAATACTGATTCATCTGACCACAGTACATGTTTCCACTGTGTGATGGTCCATCCCAGATGCCTCTGAGCCCAGAGAAGTTGATGGCGCATCTGGACACTGTTAACATAGGGCTTCCTTTTGGCACAGTACAGTATTAACTGGCATTTGTGTATATAACTACGTATTGTGGAACTTGACAAAGGCTTGCCGAAGTAATCCTGAGCCCATTTGGTGATATCACTAATAGATGAATGAGGATTCTTGATGCAGTGCCGCTTGAGGGATCGGAGATCGTGATTGTTCAGCTTAGGCTTGCGCCCTTGTCCTTTATGTACTGAAATTCCTCCAGATCCCTTGAATCTTTTAATTATGTTCTGCACTGTTGAAGGTGGAATTTCCAAATGTCTTCCTCTCTTTCTTTGAGGAACATTAATCTTTTTAAACATTTTAATAATTTTCTCACATATTTGTTGGCAAACTGGCGATCATCGGCCCACCTTTGCTGCTAAAGGACTAGACCTTTCTTGGATGCTGATTTTGTACCAAATCATAATTACAATCACCTGTTGACATCACCTGTTTCAAAGCACATTATTATTTACCGATTTACCTTATTACTAGCTCTAAAATGCTTCTGTCCCAACTTTTATTTGGAGGTCTAAATGACAGGAAAGGATGTATCTTTACAAATGAAATGAAGTTGACCAGACTAAATATGAAATATTTTGACCAAATATGAAATATTTTGGGCGATGCGGTGGTGCAGTAGATAGTGCTGTCGCCTCACAACCAGAAGGTCGCTGGTTCGAGCCTGGGCTGGGTCAGTTGGCGTTTCTGTGTGGAGTTTGCATGTTCTCCCCGTGTTCGCGTGGGTTTCCTCCAGGTGCTCCGGTTTCCCCCACAGTCCAAAGACATGCGGTACAGGTGAATTGGGTAGGCTAAATTGTCCGTAGTGTATAAGTGTGAATGAGTGTGTATGGATGTTTCCCAGAGATGTGTTGCAGCTGGAAGGGCATCCGCTGCGTAAAACATGTGCTGGATAAGTTGGCAGTTCATTCCGCTGTGGCGATCCCGGATTAATAAAGGGACTAAGCTGAAAAGAAAATGAATGAATGAACGAAATATTGTGTGTTCATATTGTCTTCGATGAAAAAAAAGTCTAAGAAAACATAGAAATCACTTCTTTTTTAATTTTTTTCATACTCCCGCAACTTTTTTCTGATTTGGGGATGTACACTCTTATAAGTGACTAGTTAATTTACTTAATTTAAAAGTGAGTAAACCCGTTGCCTTAAAAGTGAAAAGTTGACTTTACTTTACAAAAGTCAGCAAAGCTGTTGTAACATGGAACTGTTGACTGGATTTAATTTAATTTTCACATTTATGCACACACACTCAAAAAAATATTTTGCTGCTTGTTCAAAATGCTTATATAAAATAAGCTCAAACAATTCTTGAGATTTTTTACAACTTAATTGTTTTGTTCAATCCACTTAAATCTGTAAAAACAATTTAGTTAATTGATTTGTGTTGGGACCACATGAATGAATTGTGTGGAGCCATGAGTTTTTACAGTATAGTTCATTTACTTCATATTTTTAAAGCAATTTTTTTGTAAGTAAAATCAACTAATCGTTTTAGAAGCAACACGTTTATTCACGTTTTTAAAGTGAGGTCAACTAATGGCTTTTTACAGTATATTTTTACCATTTGCTACCATTTATTTGTTTAAACTGCTTAGATTAGTCTTAAAAAGTAAATTACCACACTATAAAAAAAAATGTAATGACAAAGTCAAGACAACAAATGTCTTTGTTGCTTTAACCTATCTTAATACGTTAATCAGGTTTCAACTAAATGATTTAAGTTACACAAATACAAAGTTTAGCTTAATGTTTTTAGTCTGTTTGATTGATGTAAGTTGAGATGACTAAAAAAGTTGACTTGATTCACCTAAAAATGGCAGCAAGAATTTTTTTTTACAGAGCAATTTTTTTTTTTTCAACACTGACAATAATTAAATCTACTTCTACTTTGACACTACTTTGAATCCAAAAGTAAGACTGATTGCCCCTTTGCTAAGTGCTAATTGGTTCAATTAGTTTATACGACAGAGTTTCATCATGGTGGATGTTTATTCTACATCCATTCCATTACCTGAACTGCTATTAACAACTATTAATAAGCAGTGCAATAGGAGGTCATAGTTAATAGTGAACATATGTTTTCCATTCTGTTATGCGTCCTATTTATAGCTGCTTTAAATAAAGTAACAAGTGGGCATTTACTGTACTTCCAAAGTATTAAATGCTGCAGATCTATCAAAACAGATTGTAATAGACAAAAAAGCCTATACATTATTACTTGTTACTATGTAAATAACTTGCTAACATTATAAGTGGACCTCATAGAACAATGCAACATGAGCATATTCTGAATGGCCCCGTATACATTTCTGGAGAGAGCGAATTATGTAGCCAGAGGTACGTATGGCTGCATTTTGTCTTTAAAATGGACGCTACGGGGCGGTATGAGCCCCAGGGCCGCCGATGGCTTCTGTTTCTTTTCGCGCTACCGACTGACTGCTTACCTCTGTGTGGACGGCTTTTCCGCTGTTCCACCTGTTTGCACAGTGGCTCGCCGCATATGTTGGAGGACTTAAGTCGACAGTGACAAGTCCGGCAAAAAACAAGGTTATAATAGTTTTAGATTTTTCATTAGTTTTAGTTTCTATTTCGTTTTGACTTTTTGTTTTCAAATTCAGTTCATTTTAATTAGTTTTAGAGGCAGATTTACTAGTTTTTATTAGTTTCTATATTTTGAAATGACTTCTTTTTAGTTTAGTTTTTATTAGTTTCAGTATTAGTATTATTTTTTTCCTAAATAAGGATATTTGTTAGGTGCAAGATTCAAAATCAATAGAATAAATATTGTATAATAAATCTCAGCCATACATTGTTTGAAACCTGTATTTAGAGGATACATGAACACTATCATCTACCAATATTATACCCATCCTCAAATTCAAATACAACAGCCCACAAGATGGCAGCCTTAAGTACAATATGTGTGCAAGGCTGCTCTGAGGTTAGATACACAGTACTGATGAGAAGTTCAGATATTTAACACGGATGTTTGGACTCAACATACCAAAATGATGTAGTCAGCAATAGTAATTTCAGTCAGTTAAAACATCACCATCTGAAAAATGTCTTACAGGAGCGTTTTGCAACACAACTGAATCATGATTCACTTATTTAAATTCCAATACGATTTTCTGTTATGAAATAAACTTACGTTTTTTCACCAGATCTTCTCACTTTACCCACGCTGCTGTTGTTCAAGTTTAGTTCAGTCACAGCAGGCTGTCATGTGCTGTTTGTGTTTGGTTCACTGAATCACGCATGAGCAGTATTATCGGTTCACCGCTTCTCAAATTTGATCTCAGTGTAGCGTTACTGTTCTAATAACTGAATGAGAGTATATATTGGATTATTTAGAGTCAGAGAAGGGTATTAGGCTTTTTAAAAAGTAAGTAGTTTGTGGATAAGTGCTTACTGGAGACGCAAATCGTTTCAAATGATTCAGTTCGTTTTGGTGAACTAGTTCAACGGGTTCACTTAGAAGATCCGGTTAAAAAGATTCGTTCGCGATACAGAAATAAAACCCATTATTGGGCACAAATGTGTTAAAGTGATAGTTTTAAGTGCTTGTAATACTGTCACCGTGCTGCTGTCATGTCCACTCGTTGTTTTTGTCGCGGGAGCAACAGCGAGGACTGACTGGAGGAGAACCGGCTCGATCTGGCCAATGGCAGCAGGATTACAGACTCTCAGGTGCGAAAGGGTCAAACACCTGCAGCGCGAATTAGATTTACTTCTAAGCGGCTTACAGTAAGATTATGTATTTAATACATTCACAAATACGAAAACGAAGGAGGCTTTTGCTATAATTTTGGTTAGTTTCAGTTAGTTTTGTATGTACACAATACAGTTTCAGTTAGTTCTAGTTTTTTAAAAAACTCTCGTTTTTATTTTTATTTCAGTTAACGACAATTATTTAAAATTTTAGTTTTCGTTTATTTGTTTGTTTTCGTTAATTATAATAACCTTGGCAAAGAACGGCTCCAGAAAGCAGGTAAAACAAAAACAGAACGCAAAAAAATTAAAAATAAACAAATAAATAACAGGGTGAGACCATAGTAAAATCTGAAAACATGGTAAAAGTCAGGCTGCCGCAAGGGCTTTTCTTTTTTCTGGATTGCTTTTGAAAACACTATCGGTTGGGTTTGGGGAAGGGGGTGGGTTGATGAATCAGTCGGTCAGTCAGTCCACAGCGGCCTCTGGTGGATTTATGTGAGAACAGCAGGCACGAATGGTACTTGCGAGAGAAATTTGAGTGTAATTTAAGCATACACAGCGGCCTCAGGTGGATTCGTGAAAACAAAAACTGCAAGCAAAATAAAAAAAACACCTCCTGCGATGTATTTCGCTCTCTCCAGAAATGTAAACCAGGGTACGTATTCAGAATGAGCCTGGGTTGGAACAATGCATGCCCCCTTTAAAAAGAGTGGCTCAATATATATCGGTTTTCTCTTGTGTTTAAGGTCTTTTTGTGAGCAATGATCTGATCTGTTTTAATGGTTTGAGGACAATGTAAACACTTTGTGAACAATCGTACAGACGGCTGTCTTTAGTGTTTGCTCAACACTGCTGGAGTCAGGTGTCATGTCCTCAGGGCTGTGAAGCCGAGAAGGGGATTGATTTTAGCTGGAGAAAGACTGATCTCCGTCTATGTGTACAAGACGAAAGGGGGTTTTCCCGGCATCAGAACTATCAAAGTGTTATAAAGCTTTTTTAATGCATTAGAATATGCTCTGTTTATTCAATTTGAATATCATGCATTTTTACATGATTTGCTGTACACTTAAAAAAACCTGTTCATTGGATTTACTTTTTTCTTTTAAGGTAAGTGGTTGCAAACAATTTATTTGGACTAAATTTAAACAAACTAATTAAATGTAGTAATGTTTAACTTCATTTGTTGTTTAACCACTTACCTATTGCTAAAACTTTGCAAATCCAATATTTTGTGTCAGTGTAGAGTCATGCTAAAATGTCATTCATAGTAACAATAATTTATATACAAAAACTCTTGTTATAGGAATAATTTGATGACATAAAAAAATCTATTTTATTTTTTTTATTATTATTATTTTTTCTTGGATTATTCTTTTGCCCCTTCCCATTTTATCACAAATAAAATCAATATAAAATATTAAAAAACTTGTATTATCATTTATTTTTCCCAGTGATGGGTTGCAGCTGGAAGGGCATCCACTGCGTAAAACGTTCAGCATAACAGACTTATATTTAATACGAATGTATAGACATGTATGCAAATTATGATAATCAAATCTGAGCTTTCGAGTAAAGGAACTAACCATCATTATTTAAGTACATATTGGAACAATTGCGATCTTACAGATAGGATGCTAGTGACTGGGATGTACAAGAAAAGAAACCAAAAAGCCACTCTGGTGACATCCTTACATCCTTTTTTATATACAATCTCTTCACTGCTGTTTGCCACGGCACTTATTTTCATGTGTGTTGTTATTCTGACCTGAAGTGGCAAGCGCGAGCGCGTGGATTCCTTGACCATTTATGCGATCACGCTCCCCTGGCGTCTCTCGTAACTAGGCGACCATCAGCCATTTTCTCAGAGGATGACAAACGGACAAACCATTGCTGCAGCTCCGATACAAGTTTATGGAGAAAAGCGCTGAAGTGTTTAAATGCGCTGTGTTTGTCTGAGGTAATTAGTCTACCGTTATTACTGAAATGTGTACATTGCATACAAAGTGTGAAGCAGATTGGTTAGTTCTACTTACATTAATCGCAGCGCGCTCGCAAGATTCTGGAAAGTTCAGATGCTTTTCAACTAGGTGTACCTCGAAAATGTGCACACCATGTGCGCGTCGCTTCAATGTGCACGTCGTGCAAGTTGCGCTCCTCCATTGGAAATGACCAACTTAAACCCTAGGCCCAATCCCAATTCTATTTTTGTACCCCTTCCCCTTCCTCTTGGCCCTTAAAACCGAGTGTGAAAGGGAAGGGCTTCAAAATTTTGCCCTAAGAATTGGGACAGCACTACAGCACCTGCACATGTCATCATATGCCATCGTGAGCTCTTGCTTCATATGAGATCAGACGATCGCGACTGCTGTAGTTATTCCAGTTGCTTTATCTTTTGGTATTTATCCTCAGGAAATCACTGAAGTCATATATTATGTTATCATGACGATATAATGTGGCAATACGATCGTAACTATACTGCGCATTTACACAGTGGCCATATTCATCTATGTAAACACACAAAAACAACATTAACATTATAGCAGACACTAAAAAGCTCATTCCCAACCACTAGACTTTTCTGACAGGGTATTAGAGTGTCATCAAGTGTCAGAATGTTGTGGGACTGCTGTACGGGAGCTATTATTATGGATTATAGATCGCTAAATTTAGCGTTTTTTTTTAAGCATGATGGTAAAACACGAACACCGTTATGAATATATTAAAATGTGTTTGTTTGTCGTAAAAATTTGTAATAATGACAAAAAATACTAATTTGTGGATCTCCTGACTTCCGGGTGCAGCTATACTGCCGCTGTGGCTGGTGTATTCTGGCAAATTTTCTTACCCCTTGGTTTCGAGTGTGGTCCTGAAAAATCTCCATGCGAAGGGCTATCTAGCCCTTCCCCTTAGCCCTACGCCTTCAAGCTAAAGAGAACTGGGACACTGGGGGTATGGGGAAGGGCTAAGAAGTAGAATTGGGATTGGGCCTAAGTCTAGCCTTTTGTCCCATATTTAGAGTTTTTATTTTCACAAAACATTAAAGTGCTTGAATGTAATATACTGATGTAAATTAAATTCAATGTGGAATCCACAATAGCATCTATCATAAAAACAATCCTTGACAGAATTCTAATTGTTAATTTAGTAATATTAAATATTGTAGCATCGATCATATTGTATTTTGTCTTGTTTATGCATGCCAATTTGGTTAATTTTTGAAATGCACTACATTTATTTAGTATAATAAAGGTATTTATGTAATAAGTACAGTAGAGTATTCCTTATCATCTTTCCTTTATATGTTTTCATTGGATCCAAGGAACATTCAGTGTTATTTTTTAAGACCGCCAAACAAAATTCAGCCAAAAAAAAAAAAAAAACTGATGAGTTCTTAATATTTATAATGCATTTTCCCAGAAGAGGTGCATTTTATATTGTACACTGTCAAACCCAAAAAGTTAAGGTAACTCAAACCATTTGAGTAAACTGATTGCAACAAACCATTTAAGTTCAAAAACTAATCCTAATGAGTACTGTGAACTTAATCCATTTGAGTAAACGAAGCAATTTGAGCACAGTAAAACCCAATAAATGAAGAGAACTCAACCAACTGAGTACTGTAAAACTCAATAAGTTAAGGCAACTCAAACCGTTTGAGGTAACTGATTGCTACAAACCATTTCAGTTAAACTAATTTACATGAGTACTGTGAACTTACTCCATTTAAGTTGAAGTAATGAGGTATTTAATTAACTCATTACCGTCAACACTGAGTTCAAAACTCTTTTCAAATGAGTAGAGTTATCTGTCAGTCAATTTTGAGTTAACTACACTCATTTTATTTGATAAAGTTGACTGTTGGGTTTTACAATGTATATATGTATATCTGCACAGCCATGTATTGTAGTTGGCCTCATTCCTTATGTACATAAACTGCAATTCAATTTTCATGTTTCATGTGCGTTTGTTCAGTGGAGTTTGTTTGTTTAATGTTACCATAGCACTCGGATCAGTGAATGGGGTTCATTTGAATGACAAAGCAGCGAACGGAAGACCCCGCTGCACTGTTGGATATTGGCAATAGAGCTGTAATCATTCCCATCCAGACCTTCACTTGCCAATAGGACCATTTGCTGGCTTTGATTTCCGCATTATATGTAATATTTAGGGTCGATTTCGATGTTTTCAGCTCAAATTGCATCACAAACGTAGTGTTGGAGTGATCTGTTGAGGGTATGTGGAGGGCAGTCGTATTTTGAGAGTGCATTGGATATCTTTGATGTCTCCCCTTGAGCAGAGCCATGAAACCAAGTCGTCTTTTTATATATTTATATTTATTTATATATATAAAAAAAAGACGTGCCAAACAGTCTGAGCTGCTTTTTTTCCATGAGCCTCCACATCTCATTCATTTAGGTTGTGCTGTGATTAAAGTCAAGCAGATCCACGGGGCATAAACATGCTGCCGCATGAATTTGAGTGGAGTTGCAGAAAAATGCTGCCTGACAGCTTTTGAATGTTTTGATCCATCCTGGAGACGAGACGCAAGACTAGAGGAGCCCAAAAAAGTGGAATTCTTTCAGATCTATTGCACTTTAGAAGGAATAGCTTTCAACTTCACTACCTCGCATGTCTGGATTTTCTGTTACCTCCATCTAGTGTTACAACCATAACAGCAGCTGGAGGATCACGGTTACACTGCTAGCAGTAATTAAAGCTGAAGTGTTGGGCTGCTGTTCATTTTGGGGAAATATCTAATTGCGATTTTTCAGACATTGCAATTTGATTTGCGATGTTCATTTTGGGAATTTTTTTTTATATACACACCGGCCACTTAATTAGGTACACCTTTCTAGTACCAGGATGGACCCTCTTTTGTCTTCAGAACTGCCTTAATCCTTCATGGCATAGATTCAACAAGATACTGGAAATATTCTGGTCCATATTGACATGAAAGCATCACATTGCTGCAGATTTGTCGGCTGCACATCCATGATGCGAATCTCTCGCTCCACCACATCCCAAAGGTGCTCTATTGGATTGAGTTCTGGTGACTGTGGAGGCCATTTGAGTACAGTGAATTGATTGTCATGTTCAAGAAACCAGTCTGAGAGGATTCGCGCTTTATGACATGGCGTGTTATCCTGCTGGATGTAGCCATCATGCTCAGTTGGTACTAATGGGCCCAAAGTGTGCCAAGAAAATATCCCCCACACCATTACACCACCACTACCAGCCTGAACCTTTGATACAAGGCAGGATGGATCCATGCTTTCATGTTGTTGATGCCAAATTCAGACCCTACCATCCAACTGTCGCAGCAGAAATCAAGACTTTCCAATCTTCTATTGTCCAATTTTGGTGAGCCTGTGTGAATTGTAGCCTCAGTTTCCTGTTCCTAGCTGACAGGAGTGGCACCCTGTGTGGTCTTCTGCTGCTGTAGCCCATCCGCCTCAAGGTTGGACATGTTGTGCGTTCAGAGATGCTCTTCTGCATACCTCAGTTGTAACCAGTATTTGAGTTACTGTTGCCTTTCTATCATCTGGAACCAGTCTGGCCATTCTCCTCTGACCTCTGGCATCAGCAAGGCATTTGCGCCCACAGAACTGCCGCTCACTGGATATTTACTCTTTTTCGGACCATTCTCTGTAAACCCTAAAGATGGTTGTGCGTGAAAATCCCAGTAAATCAGCAGTTTCTGAAATACTTAGACAAGCCCGTCTGGCACCAACAACCATGCCACGTTCAAAGTCACTTAAATCACCTTTCTTCCTCATTCTGATGCTCTGTTTGAACTGCAGCAGATCGTCTTGACCATGTCTTCATGCCTGCATTGAGTTGCTGCCATGTGATTGGCTGATTAGAAATTTGTGTTAACTAGCAGTTGGACAGGTGTAAGGCGAGTGAGTGAGTGTGTGTGTATATATATGTATATAACATATTTCTGCTGTTGACTTTCAAAACATTGTGCCCTGGTTTGAATTTAAATGTGTCTCAGAAACATATTAGTGTGTTTCTTTATATATTTAAATCTCATTGACATTGCAGCCTTTGCAATTATGCTAATCTCAACATTTTAAATTGCAATTGCAATTTGATTTAGATTAATCACTCTAGAAAAACTAGAGAAATATGGTTATCAACTGGAATTTCACAAACAACTACTGTTAACAGACAATAATTTGGTTTAATTAAATGTATTAGAAAAAGAATGAGAAAAAAGTTTGATAATAATAATAATAATAGCAACAACAATAATAATTAATAAATATATATATATTTGTTTTGGTGTTTCAGTCTACATGTGCATATATATATATATATATATAATTTATCATAAAAAAGGTTTGTGCATTAATAGTCTGTCAACTTTAATAATCATTTTCTTTCTTTCTTTTTTTCTCTACAAGACAATCTCCTCTAAAAGCATTTCTCCATCCCTCTAATAAAAATACTCATTATTTAATCTCAGCCAGACAACACAAGTTCTAAGAAGATTTGTTTCTGTGGCATTTGGTCACATCTGTCAGATATCCTGACACTGAAGACAACAGAAAGCGGCAATTTTTTTGTAGCTCTAAAAGTTAAGATACAGATAATGTCACGTGATAATGAAAGATGTTTGGTTGTGGATTTTGCTGAATTGCGTTGCAGAACTTTAATAAACACCATTTAATTTTTTTTTATAAAATGACAGTACTAATATTTTCATCTTAATCTCTTATTTTGATCTGGAATCATATTAAATGTGATCCCAAAAAATCACAAACGGTTCTATGCTTTAAATAAATGTAAGGACAAAAAGTCAAGACAACAAATATTTTTACGTTGCTTTAACTTATTTCATTAAGTTAATCACATTTCAACTAAATTGTTTTAAGTTATACAAAGTTTAACTAAATATTTTAGTCAGTTTGATTGATGTAAGTTGAGATAATTAGAAAATATAATTTGATTCAACTAAAAAAATGGCAGCAAGAATATATATATTTGATACAAATTATATGTTAATTTAAATATCTATGTAACAAACATGTATAGTTTAATGTTTGTCATAACGTGTAATCACATATACATAATAAATAAATAAGTAAATAAATAAATAAATATGTCAAAAACTTCTATATTGTATAGGATTGCTATTAATCATGCTTAATCCTTGCCTTTCATATACATACACAAGTGTGTGTGTGTGTGTGTGTGTGTGTGTGTGTGTGTGTGTGTGTGTGTGTGTGTGTGTGTGTGTGTGTGTGTGTGTGTGTGTGTGTGTGTGCGCGTATACACTACCGGTCAAAAGTTTTTTTTCATGTTTTTTTTTTTTATTATTATTATTCTGTTCATCAAGGCGGCATTTATTAAATGTAAAAAAACAATTGTTAAATATTTAAGGACAGCACGGTGACGCAGTGGGTAACAAGATCGCCTTACAGCAAGAAGGTCGCTGCTTTGAGCCCCGGCTGGGTCAGTTGCCGTTTCTGTGTGGAGTGTGCATGCTCTCCCCGTGTTCGCGTGGGTTTCCTCCGGGTGCTCCGGTTTTCCCCACAGTCCAAAGACATGTGCTATAGGTGAATTGAATAAGCTAAATTGGCCGTAGTGTATGTGTGTGAATGAGTGTATGGGTGTTTCCCAGTGTTGGGTTGCAGCTGGAAGGGTATCCGCTGCGTAAAACATATGCTGGATAAGTTCAATCTGCTGTGGAAACCCCTGATTAATAAAGAAAAATGAACAAATGAATTGTCAAAACAGACTTTTATTTTGTATGAGATTAATCGCGCTTAATCCTTGATATATATATATATATATATATATATATATATATATATAGATATATATATATATATATATATATATATATATATATATATATATATATATATATATAGTTGAAACCAGAAGTTTACATACACTGTATAAAAAGGCACATAACCATTTAAAAAAGTCAGATGTTAATGTGACTAAACTTTTTCTCTTTTAGGTAAGTTAGGATTATCAATTTGTTTCTGTTTTGCTTAATAGCAGAATAATGAGAGAGATATTTTTTGAGAAATTGTTATAACTTTTCTTGAAAGTCAAGTTTACATACAATAAGATTATTATGCCTCTGAAAAAGCTCAGATGATGGTGTCAAGGTTTTGGAAGTTTCTGATTGGCTAATTGACAAGATTTGAGTTAATTGGAGGCACAACTATAGAATAGTATTTAAGGAATACCTCAAACACACTGCTTCCTTGTGTGACAACATGGGAAAATCAACAAGCCAGAATCAACAAAAAAGCCAGATTACAATTTGCTAAATCACACTGGGAAAAAGAATAATGTTTGGAGACATGTCCTGTGGTCTGATGAAACTAAGATATAACTGTTTGGCCATAATGACCAGTGTTACATTTGGAGGACAAAGGGGAAAGCTTACAAGCCTAGGAACACCATCCCAACTGTGAAATATGGGGGCGGCAGCATCACGTTGTGGGGTTGTTTTGCTGCAGGAGGGACTGGTCCACTTCACAGCATAGATGGCATCATGAAGAAAGAACATTATGTAGAAATACTGAAGCAACATCTCAAGACATCAGCCAGGAAATTAAAACTTGGCCACAAATGGGTCTTCCAAACAGACCATGAGCCTAAGCATACTGCCAAATTAGTTAAAATGTGCTTTAAGGACAACAGAGTGAATGTTTTGGAGTGGCCATCACAAAGCCCTGAACTCAATCCTATAGAAAATTTGTGGGCAGAGTTGAAAAAGCTTGTGCGAGCAAGACAGCCAACAAATCTGACTCAGTTACACCAATTCTGTCAGGAGGATTATATATATATATATATATATATATATATATATATGCGTGTATATAATTTTTTGTATATATTTATTTATTTTACACAATGAGGCTTTTCACCATCTTTATCATGTAGTATCGATTCCGAGTGTGATTAACGGTTCCTCCTATAGAATCTTCTGTCTGTCAGCCCTGGGAACCTGAATTAATTTCAGCGGCTGACAGCATGAGACAGCAGATCCTCTGTGTGTCTGAATAAAGCCAGAGTCTTTTGTGATCCTCCATGTGTCCTTTTCGAGACACCCCTCCCCCCTCCCCTTCTCCCTACCCGTAACCCCCTTCCCCCTGTCTCTCTCTCCCATCCTGGCTCCTCCTCCTCACACCCCTCACCAAACAACAGCTACCATGACCAAACACACTCATCCCCTACTCTCAGATGGACGTGACGTTGGGTTTAATGATAGCATTGGAACACACATCGGGATTCACACGCTCAATTATTAATTAGCAGAATGTGACGGACATATCTGTAGCAGGGAAAATCAAGATGCGTTGCCATACCAACATATTCCAAAAGATCCGCCCACTAGCCTGTGTCATTGGGCAATCCTGGGATTGAGCAAGTGTTTTAAGGACCCCCCTGGAAAAAACACACACACACACTGCAAGCTCAGCCCCACTGTGATTGGTCACACCTCCTCTCTCTTTGTGTGGACCAGAGCATTCTGGGTAAGACCCCAGAGTGAATGCTCATTTGTCTGTGCTAAGCTCTCGGAAGGATCCCAAAGTCTACTTGGATGTTATTTTTAGGAGCTGGATCCGTACGCAATCAAGCAAGGTAGAGCGTGCTCTCTTTTCATCTGTGTGTGTGTGTGTGTTTCTATTTACACGCCGTAAATGCCGCGGCGATGTCAGAATGAATCACAAAAGAGGGGGTGGGGTTGACGGGGAGGTGTTTGGACAAAGAGCCCAAGCTGTGGGGGGATTGTTTACTACGGTAACGTCAGGCGTGAGTGCGTCCTACACCCAAAAAAACGCGTTCACGTTTGCTAATTCAAGGGATGGTTGTGTTTCTGTCAGCTCTCTTTTTTTGCACACTCGTATTTTGTTAACCCTGAATGTGCCGTGTTGATTTCTCTGAGGCTGTGGGGATGCAGCTGTTTAGGATCGGGTAACGGTGGACTGTGTTTTCAGTTTTTCGCCACTTGTGCTGAATCCATCAGACAGGCCTGCTGTTGGAGTTAGGGGGGGTGGGGGTGGACAAATGGAGCAGGACGGTCTGAAAATGTCTGCCGTTCTCTGCCTCCTCCCCTGCTGGGGGTTAACGCTGACAGCACCATCACATGTTTTCCATTTCGCTCCTGATAATGCTGCTCTTTGTTGTGCGTGAGGTCACTTCCTGGTTTCCCTGCTATCTGGGAAGCTGACACGCTTTTCCATCCAGAGCTGGATCTGGAAATGTGCAGCAAAAGTGTTTCTTTCTTTTTTTTTTTTTTGGAGAAGATATTGGGGTATTTTAGTGCAGTGATGATTTCAGCTAGAGAAATTTGATCAATACCACACTAAAATATATCTGTTAATTAGCAGTTTCTGTATTTTGTGATTCACAAGTGTTTATTTACGATTATGAAATGCATAATGGGAGCTTGATCTCTGCTTTGTTGACTTTTAATGCTGAAAATTCAACTCTGCAGTTTTAACAAAGTGACTTTTATTGATTTTATTTTAGTAGTTTGAAATAATATAATGCGTAAGAAATAATATATAGAGAAATAAGTCTGTAAAATAACTGAAAAAAAAAGGTTTTTGTTGAGTAATATTAAACGCCTAACCAGACAATACACTTGAAGTCAGAATTATTAGCCCCCCTGAATTATTAGCTCCCCTGTTTATTTTTTCCCCAATTTTCTGTTTAACGGAGAGACGATTTCTTCAACACATTTCTAATCATAATAGTTTTAATAACTCATTTCTAATAACTGATTTATTTTATCTTTGCCATGATGGCAGTAAATATAATTTTACTAGATGTTTTTCAAGGCACTTCTATACAGCTTAAAGTGACATTTAAAGGCTTAATTAGGTTAATTAGGTTAACTAGGCAGGTTAGAGTAATTAGGGAAGTTATTGTATAATGATGGTTTGTTCTGTAGACTAACGGAAAAAAAAAATAACTGAAAGGGGCTAATAATTTTGACCTTAAAATGGTGTTTAAAAAATTAAAAACTGCTTTTATTCTAGCTGAAATAAAACAAATAAGACTTTCTCCAGAAGAAAAAATATTATCAGACATACTGTGAAAATTTCCCTGCTCTGTTAAACGTCATTTGGGAAATATTTACTTAAAAATAAATAAAATTCACTAAGTTCTGACTTCAACTGTATATCACTTTAAACTCGTATACTTTTTTGTCACATCCATAATGCATGTTTATCTCCCTTATTTAAATGATAAAAAATGTTTACATATTGATATTTTTCTGATCTTTTAACTCTGTGGTTAGTTGTTAGGAAAATATGTAAAATTTCTGGCATGAAACTCATATGTGCACAGACTGATAGGTCACCAAATCTGTGCCTGTGTCATTAAACGCTGCGTGCCTGGTACCGGGTTCGTGATGTCATTTCTTTTCGCATTCCATCCCATTAGGGCTGGGTGATATGGGCAAAAAATCACATCTCTGTATTTTTACGAGGACTGACGTATACGATGTATACATATATATACAGTTGAAATTATTCAACCCTTTTCATTTTTTTGTTTCTTTTTAAATTATTTCTCAAATTATGTTTAACAGAGCAAGGAAATTTTCACAGTATGTCTGATAATATTTTTTTTTCTGGATAAAGTTTTATTTGTTTTATTTCGGCTAGAATAAAAGCAGTTTTTAATTTTTAATCACCATTTTAAGGACAGAATTATTAGCCCCTTTAAGCTAATTTTTTTTTCTGATAGGCTACAGAACAAACCATCATTATACAATAACTTGCCTAATTACCCTAACCTGCCTAGTTAACCTAATTAACCTAGTTAAGCGTTTAAATGTCACTTTAAGCTGTATAGAAGTGTCTTGAAAAATATCTAGTAAAATATTATTTACTGTCATCGTGGCAAAGATAAAATAAATCAGTGATTAGAAATGAGTTATTAAAACTATTATGTTTAGAAATGTGTTGAAAAAATCTTCTCTCCGTTAAACAGAAATTGGGGGAAAAAATAAACAGGGGGGCTAATAATTCTGACTTCAACTGTATATCCGGTATTTTCCCATAATGGTTACTTGAGTCAAAGCCTTTATTAAAACTTTATTAAACAGTTTTTTTGTCTGTTTGTATCTTATTATCATCATTATAATTATCATTCTTTTATTGTTATTTGTTGAAAGAGTAGCTAACAACGAGATATTAAAATAGAAAAATACATTCTTTTTTTTTACTTTTTAAAAAAAGTTTTAATAATTATTTAAATCACCAACTATTTGTACGCTAGGCACACACACAAATCAAATCAGGCCTCCATGTTAAGGGGCTAAAATAAATAAATAAACTAAACAGAATAAATACAATGATTAGAATATAATCGAAATTGCCGCATTGCACTTCAGATATGCTGAAAGGCATAATCGTCGTAAACACAAATGGAATTACGACGTAGAGTAGTCCTATTTTAGTAGCATTATTGAAGTGCAGATATGTAAACGCCGTAATCAAACTATTAACACCATGAAGGACTTTTAGCCGCATTTTGCGACGGGACCTACTCACCTAGTGAGTCAGTAAAGCACCATAGACGCACACATCTCTAAGCGCACGCAAACAAACACACACACTCACTGAATGAACTCCTGGAGACTCATCGTCACATCATCATCATGGAACACATGTTTATACTGTCCGGGAAAAGCTGATTTTTTTTTCATTCTGCGTGCGGTATCAAACTCCATTAAAACAACTCACCTATCAGTCCTTCATATTCGCATGATCGCATCCAGTAGCTCAGAGTGAATCAAGGGGCCTGAATGAAATCTTGCTAAATGAAAGTGAAACTCATTTATTCAATTAAAAATGAAATACAAAAAATGTATTCAATTCAATTCAATTCATCTTTATTTGTATAGCGCTTATACAATGTAGATTGTGTCAAAGCAGCTTCACATGGAAGATTATAGTGAATTGAAACAGTGTCAGTTCAGTTTTCAGAGATTAAATTCATTTCAGTTTAGCTCAGTTCAGTGTGGGTTAATAATCACTACTGAGAGTCCAAACACTGAATAGCAAATCCATCAATGCGCAGCTCTACAGATCCCGAACCATGCAAGCCAGTGCCGACAGCGGCGAGGAAAAAGCTTCACCAATTGGCGTAAGCGAAGATTTTAAAAAAACCTCCAGAGAAACCTAGCTCAGTTGGGCACGACCATTTCCCCTATGGCCAAACGTCTTGTGCTGAGCTGCAGTCTAATTAAATAATGTAATTAAATATAATTACATATATTTGTTTCAGTGTGTGGAAATAAGTTTGAATATATCATGTGAAATTGTACAGGGAAGAAGAAGCCAGTCGGTAGAATTTATAGCTAAATATTTAGCAGTGTTTGCATGTCCTTTATGACATAGAATTCATTTAAATAGAAATAAAATACCATTCATTACAATGTTTTTAATAAGCACCTAAATTGTTTTGTATTTTGTGATTTTTTTTTTTTTGCTAGTTGAATAAAATCTATTTTCCATTCATATATTAGCAAATATTTTGCTAATATTTAAATTATATATAAAAAGATTTTTCCATTCACATAGGCTATTAGCAAAATATTTAGCAGTGTTTGCATGTCTATTACTGCGTAAAATTCATTAAAATAGAAGTAAAATAACATTCATTACAAGTTGATTTAAAGAAAGCGCCTAAGTAGTTTTGTGATTTGGTTTTTTTTCCCAGTTGAATAAAAGATTATTTTCCATTCATATATTTCATCATTGAGGATTTTTTTAAAAATAGTGTAAAAATCTCGTCTCGTTCTCATGAACCCAATCTCGTATTTCGTCTCGTCTCGTGGAGTAGGCATCTCGTCACACCCCTAGAAGCGACATTAATTTTGATTCTTTCCCTCCCTTTATTTATTTTGCACAGTGCCATGTAACAAAAATACTAGGGGTGTCAAAATTAATCGTTTCTTCGGTGCACCGCGATTCAGGCACGGACAATTCGGTATCGGTTCAGTAATAATCAAAACCGGTTATTATATACTTCATCTTCATCTTTCTTTATTTGTATAGCGCTTATACAATGTAGATTGTGTCAAAGCAGCTTCACATGGAAGATTATAGTGAATTGAAACAGTGTCTGTTCAGTTTTCAGCGATTAAGTTCAGTTCAGTTTAGCTCAGTTCAGTGTGGGTTAATAATCACTACTGAGAGTCCAAACACTGAAGAGCAAATCCATCGATGCGCAGCTCTACAGATCCCGAACCATGCAAGCCAGTGGCGACAGCGGCGAGTAAAAAACTTCACCAATTGGCGAAAGTGAAGATTTAAAAAACCTCGAGAGAAACCTGGCTCGGTTGGGCACGACCATTTCTCCTGTGGCCAAACGTCTTGTGCAGAGCTGCAGTCTAGGCGCATGAAGCTGGACCTCAGCGAAGACTCGTCTCTCCTTGGAGCGTCACAGGGGACAGTCTCAGGCTCTCACTCCACGATGACCACCACAGCAGCTGCTCAGGATACGGCCTGGTCCAGAAAACCTTAGGATCATCTCGTCACTGGTCTTGGATCACATCAGTGGCACTGCATAGTCTGAGGGCCTCGGGATGAGAACCCCCAGGTGGAAATACAGAATAAGGAGAATAATTAGCGTAGCTGCTGTTCATAGTGTATATAAACAAGAAGCAAAATCATGTGTGGGGCACATCATGCGTCATACCGTTATGTGCTACACTGAGTGTACGCTTTGCTAAAAAGATAGGTCTTTAATCTAGTTTTGAAGAGCGAGAGTGTGTCTGAGCCTCGGACATTATCAGGAAGGCTATTCCAGAGTTTAGGGGCCATAAATGAGAAGGCTCGACCTCCTTTACTCGACTTTGATATTCTAGGTACTACTAGAAGCCCTGAGTTTTGAGATCTTAAAGAGCGGGTTGGGTTGTAGCGAGACAGGAGGTTGGTTAGATAAACAGGAGCTAGATTATTTAAAGCTTTATAGGTAAGGAGTAATATTTTAAATTCAATACGAAACTTAACAGGCAGCCAGTGTAAGGAGGATAAAATTGGGGTGATATGATCATATTTTCTAGACCTGGTAAGAACTCTGGCAGCTGCATTTTGCACTAGCTGAAGTTTGTTAATAGAGGATGCTGGGCAGCCAGCAAACAGAGCATTACAGTAGTCTAGCCTAGAAGTCATGAAAGCATGAACTAGCTTTTCTGCATCTGATATGGATAGCATACTTCGCAATTTAGCGATATTTCTTAGATGAAAGAAGGCAGTTTTTGTGACATGGGATATATGATTTTCGAATGTTAAATTGCTGTCTAATATCACACCTAGATCTTTTATAGTAGAGCTAACGCTAACTTTGTATCCCTCTAATTGCAGGTCGAGTTGTGAGAACTGCTGTGTAGAGGATTTAGGCCCGATAAGTAATAATTCTGTTTTGTCTGAGTTTAAGAGAAGAAAATTGTTGGTCATCCAGTCTTTAACATCTTTAATACACTCAGTTAGCTTAGACAGTTCGGACATCTCATCAGGTTTAGTTGAAATGTATAATTGAGTATCGTCTGCATAGCAGTGAAAGCTGATCCCGTGTTTTCTAATAATGTCTCCCAGGGGAAGCATGTATATTGTAAACAGCAAAGGGCCTAAAACTGATCCTTGAGGGACCCCGTACTTTACTGGCCTGACTTGTGAAAGCTGTCCATTAATATTCACGAACTGGTAGCGATCAGCTAAGTATGACCTAAACCATTGAAGGGCCTGACCTTGGACACCTGTAGAATTTAAGCGGTCTATGAGAATATTGTGGTCAATGGTGTCAAATGCGGCGCTAAGATCGAGTAGAACTAACAGTGAGACGCACCCCTGGTCAGCAGCTAAGAGTAAATCGTTGGTTATTTTTACTAATGCAGTTTCTGTACTGTGATGAGGCCTGAAACCTGACTGAAACACTTCAAAAATATTGTTTGTCTGCAGAAAGGAGCATAATTGGGTAGAAACAACTTTTTCTAGTATTTTAGACATAAACGGAAGATTTGAAATAGGCCTATAATTAGCTAAGTTGCTCGGGTCCAGTTGTGGTTTCTTAATAATAGGCTTAATAACAGCTAGCTTGTAAGGATTTGGAACGTGGCCTAAAGATAAAGAAGAGTTGATAACATTAAGGAGAGGTTCTCCTATAACAGGTAGCAGCTCTTTCAGTAATTTTGTTGGAATTGGATCTAACATACATGTAGCTGATTTAGAACTATTTATAACTTTATCTAGCTCTTCCTGTTCTATGATTTTGAAGCATTGTAGGTTATTTTGATTCAGTGAAAATATTTCTGCATCTGGAGTATGAGGTGGTGCAGAAAGTTTAACATTTTCTATTTTCTGTCTAAAGCCTTCTATTTTATCACTGAAAAAATTCATGAAGTCATCACTACTGATTTGCGGTGGGACATTTTGTTCTAAAGATGATCGATTATTTGTTAATTTAGCAATGGTGCTAAATAAAAATCTAGGATTGTTCTGATTATTTTCAATCAGTTTGCGGAGGTGCTCGGCCCTGGCAGATTTAAGAGCCCTCCTATAGCTGGACATACTGTCTTTGTACGCAATTCTGAAAACCTCTAAATTAGTTTTTTTTCCATTTACGTTCTAGAGCACGGGTTGCTGTTTTGAGAGCGCGAGTATGATTATTGTACCATGGTGTAGTTTTATTCTCTCTAGCCTTTTTTAATTTGATGGGTGCCACAGTATTTAGTGTGTTAGTAAAGATGGCATCCATATTGCTGGTTACTACATCAAGGTCATTTGCGTTTGCGGGTGTATTTCGAAATAAGGAAAGGTCAGGTAAGTTATTTATGAATTCATCCTTGGTGGACGGAACGATAGTCCTACCAGGGCGGTACATTGGTGCAGATCTGCTAATTTCAGGTAAACGCAGCTTATATAGTAAGAGGTAGTGGTCTGTAATATCATCACTTTGTGGTATAATGTCTACATCAAAGACCTCGATTCCGTAAGACAATATTAGATCTAATGTATGCTTTAAGCGATGGGTTGGACCGACAGCATTTTGTTTTATCCCAAGTGAGTTTAATAGATCCATAAAGGCGAGCCCTAGTGTATCATTGGAGTCATCTACGTGGATGTTGAAGTCTCCTACAATTAGTATTTTATCAGTTTTAACTAGCAAGTCAGAAATAAAATCAGAAAACTCTTTTAGAAAATTGACATAGGGTCCTGGGGGTCTATATATGGTGATTATAGCGAGAGATAACATAGATTTTTGCATAATATCCGGAAGCAGAACATTAAGAGCTAATAACTCAAAGGAGTTAAACATAAGTCCCTTTTTCTGATTAACATTAAGAATATCACTAAAGATTGATGCAACTCCACCACCACGGCCAGTATGACGAGCTTCATGCTTATATGTGAATCCTGGAGGAGTTGCTTCATTTAAGCTAATATAGTCATTTTGTTTCAGCCAGGTTTCAGTAAGACAGAGTGCATTTAGATTGTTATCTGTTATTATTTCATTAATGATAAGTGTTTTAGGTGCTAGTGACCTGATGTTTAGGAGACCAAGCTTAACGAAGTTTGTATTATCACTTTTTATTGGATTTTCAGCTTTTATTCTTAATAGATTTTTTCTAGAGCACACAGTACGTTTAATTGTTGGTCTAACACGAGGAACAGACACAGTCTCTATGGGGTAAGCTAGACATGTCTTACTGTAATTTAAGTGGGTCGAACAAGAGTCTATATGGATAAAATGTGAATTTTGTGAGTTTTTACTTACTAGTCAGACAGAGCGAAGCATCTTAGAGATGTTGTCCGACAGCAGTTCCGCTCCAGCTCGACTAGGGTGCAGGCCGTCCGGACGGAAAAGCCTAGGGCGCTCCCAGAAAAGATTCCAGTTATTGGCAAAGAGCAGTTTCTGTTCATTACACCATGTTAATAGCCATTCATTCAGAGCAAAAAGTCTACTGAACCTTTCGTTTCCTCGGCGGTAGGTAGGAAGCGGTCCAGAAACGATGATCTGCGTGGCGGGCGAGGTGCGTCGAACCGTCTCGATGAGGCTCCTGAAGTCCCTCTTCAGGATCTCCGACTGGCGGAGCCCGGTGTCGTTCGTCCCCACATGGAGGACAACGGCACCGAGGCTCTCGCCAGTGCTCAGGATACTTGGAATCTGTGCAGAAATATTCTTAACGCGAGCACCAGGAAAGCAAAATGTGCGTATTTTATTACCTGAAGTGGAAGCAGGACGGACATGGCGGACGATGGAGTCACCGATGATAGCCACATCGTGACCCGTCTCGCGGAGAGGGGCGAAGCGGTTCTCCGTGGAGATCTCGAACACGGGAGGAGGAGACGCTGTCCCCTGGGGCTTGCTGGGCACCTTACGCGGCTGCACCCAGGGGCCGTGGTAGCCGGGAGTCGGCGTGAACGACACCTGGGCGAGCCGCGTCCTAGGCGCGCTGGGCCTGGACAGAGAAACACACGGGGTTGAGGTGGACGGAGTGTTTCGGCTGTATTTTGCACTTACCTCAGATGGGCGAACTGGAGCGCGGGGCACATCGAGCAATGCTCTCTGCGCCCTGAGTTCAGTTCGCTTCATCTGCAGAAGGCGGATGCGTTCTTCCAGCCGTTCCAGCTCCATGTCCAGCACCTCCATCGATGTCTCTCCTGCACACAAGGACAGAGACACAAGCGACATCGTACAGGGTAACGAGCAAAGCCGGTAAGTGAGAAAATTAGGGGATGAAAGCAGTCGGTAGCTTTAGCTGACCAGCGGTGCTAGCTGGCTAAAGCTACAAACACCAGGCGGATGCTCGAGAGACAGAACGTTTTAAAGTAGATTTATATGTATAAAGTGTTAAATGTTGTATAAAATGTATTTAAGGTTTGTTCCCCCTAAGTAGTATTAAGCGAAATGTGGAGGTAATCGATAATAAAAATGCAAATTGCGAATCTATGCGACAGAGCTACAAACACACGCTGCGTGGCTGACGTCATTTATCTCACATGCGCTATGTCGCCGTAGCTACTATGGCGAGGGAGGCGAGCGCGAGTATATACAATGCTCTAACTACGTAAAAACTCTGAAACTGTGCACAATTTCACTGCGTGTGTGTTTGCTAAACTCTGTTTCTTTGACACTTACAGCAGAAGCCCCTATTTCACGGCGATTAAGAGAATGAAAGTAATCTCCATTTCTCTCTCTCTCTCTCTCACTGTGGCCCATGATGAGTGCATCTGTGAAGAGCGCCAGCGTGTAAGAGCCAATCGCAGCCCTTTCTGTTGAGCGCGTGACCAATCAAAGGGGTGTAAGAAAGAACTTGGTAGAAAGCGAGCGGGATATTTATATTTGTTTATTTGCTATAGACCATTTCAATGTGGTCATGTCATTGGCCCATCAACATTTCCTGCTTGACGTTAAACTATTTCCTAACTGTAACAAGAGGCAATTCAATCATAACTTGATTTTAAATCAGCCGTCATAACACTATTTATCAATATCAGAATCAGAATCAGTTTTATTGCCAAGTGTGCTCACACACACAAGGAATTTGTTTTGGCAACAGAAGCCAAAATGTGGACCTTTTTGGATTCTCAGAAGCAATGGAAATTAAAAATGTAAAACAGGAAATACGTTAGGACCATTGTTTTTGTTTACATCCCTCAAAATGGTCTTGTTTAAAGGTACAGTTTATATATCTGACTTTGTATTAAAGGACAAAATTGTTTTACAAATAGTATATAAATATATCTATACATTTTAATACAAGAATTGCTGTGCTGTGAAGAAAATATAAAACTTTGTAAGGAAAGCATCGTCAATGCACCGTGATGCACCGAGATATCGAATTGAACCGAATCGATGGCATGATAATCATAACCGAACCGAACCGTGAGACCAGTGTAGGTTCACACCTCTAAAAAAATACTGCATAAAAACTACATATATACAAAGCAAACTCTGATATTCCTAACCAATATACGAAATAAAAATGTAATTACAACATAATAATGTAACATTCTGCTTGTTTAACCATATGGACAAATCATATTTCAACCGCAACACATGTAGTGTTGTGTTGTGTAAACATAAAAACATATGGCTTTGCAGAAAACATGCCTGAAATATTTTCTGCAGATTTTACTTGCACATCCAAAATGTTAAGAAAATGTGCTCAGTATTATTACGTCTCAGCCAAAATGTAAACATTGAGCTTTAGAGGTCAACTCAAAGGCAAACCGACTAAAGTAACACCAGTAGATGACAGTAAATATTATTAATAGTAATGATAATTATGACAGCAGCTTTCAGTCTATCATATCTATACATGAAATATCAAACCTCAAGAAGTTTTGTACACCTTTTGTCACTCCACAATGTGTTTCAGCTGTTTTTTTTCTATGTAAACATGCACTTGATGGACGTGTTTGACCTCTGTGAATGCATATTGCATCTTTTGTTTCTCACACATGAAACACCTTTGGTAACAGTTCACACTATTTACTATACTGGTGTATTATTAAGATATTCATTGTTTATTAGCACTTATAAATTCACCATCTCTAATCCTACCCGATACCTAAACTACCATACTATTAATAAGCAGCTAATTAGTAGTTTATTGAGCTAAAAGTCCTAGCTAATGGTTTGTTAATAGCATGAATTGTACATTAAAATAAAGTGTGACCATGCCTGAAGTGCAACAAAAAACAAAGACTTGAAAGTATCTCAACTCTGTGTAGTTCTGAAAATATAAGGTTGGATAGTTGGAAATATTGGGGATTGGGAGATATGTCTTCTACTCACAAGTCTGAGCTTTTTCCCCAGAACCTTTTAACCTTGCATTTCTCACCCAATGTCTGAGTCTTGTTTTGTTTATGTTGGTATCAGCATGAAATGCTTTTATTGAGCGTTCAGAATCAAGTTGGTCCACAAAGTTTCTTTTTCCGAGTATATACATTTGACCGTGGGACTTTCCGTCTGAACGTGACAGTGTGTTGCAGATGTGCGAGTTTCGGGCCTCATTGTAATGCAGAGAGCATCCTGCTGTTGAAGGCTATCAGCACCGACGGACCATCAGAGAGATCAAAGCTCAGGCAGGAAGCAGAGAGCAGCTCCTCCTCTGTGTCTTCTTTCGCTGAGACTATTGTGTAATCAAACCAATTTTTCTGGAATAAGACCTAGCTTGATCTGAAAATACACTTAACGCCAAAGTACACTTGTGTGGGGAGGAATACCCTAATGATCGTTTGGAGATTTGGATCATTCTTGACTTTTTATATTTAGATTCTTGCTGGGAATTGTATTTTTAGACTCTGTAGAGTTTTTGTTTTGCTATTTACACTGTTTGTACTGTATTTTAAGGCAAGGATTGCTTAACTCTCTTTCCCAAGTAGTATTTCTGCATAATACCAATGCTAGCAAGTAAAAGTACTATTGGCAGTGGCAACGCAAGCCTGATCAGGGTGACCCATACAGAATCCTACTTTACTGTACTGTACTGTATTGAAATGTACCGTATTGCTCAGTGTAAAGGCTGGTTTATACTTCTGCATCAACTGATCATCGTGACTCATGGCGCATGCCTTGCATGTAGTCATGCATTTATACTTCTGTGTGCTGTTTGCAACCCAGGCTCATTCTGAAAACATGCTCCTATATACATTTCTAGCACCAAATACGTGCCAGGAGCTGCGTTTTTTGCAATTTTTGTTTTTGCGAATCCGCCAGAGGCCGCTGTGTATGCTTTTTGAGATCTCAAATTTCTCTCGAAAGTGCCGTTTGCACCTGCTGTTCTTGCGTAAATCCACCAGAGGCAGCTGTTGACTGACTGACCCACTCTCCTTCTTCCCTAAACCCAACCAATAGTGTTTTCAAAAGCACCAATTGACCCGCGCCCACCCACTTCCCTAAGCCCAACCGACAGTGTTTTCAAAAGCAATCCAGAAAAAGAAAAGCCCTCATAGCCGCATCATTTTTATCATGTTATCAGATCTTACCACATTCTCACCCTGTTATTTGCTTATTTATTTTTATTTTTTTTAGCTTTTGCTTTTTGGTCGTCGCAGTCAACTCCAGGTCACAAGTCCGCCGACATGCGCAATGAGCAACTGGGCAAACTGATAACAGGGGGAAAGCCCATACAGATGTAAGCCGTCAGCTGGTAAGCGCGAAAAGGAACAGCGTCATACCGCCCCGTAGCGTTCGTTTTAAAATTTAACATAGCTCTGGCTACATAATTTGCGATCTCCAGAAATGTATATAGGCTACATTTTCAGAATGAGCCTATGTTAGCTGTTTGTGTTGCTCTGCAATAACACTTCCGAAACGCTAGCTGGCAGTAGGTTTTTATGTTCCTCCGTGTCGTGTTTCTTCGAGGGTGTTTTGTTTTTTCTGAACGCTACCTTAATGTACAAGTAGCTAAACCTCGCTCATTTAGAGGCGGGAACCGGGGGACGTGCAACAACTTTAACCATAAGGTAAACACAAAACAAAAGTTTCCATCTGGAGCTCCTTCACAGGACTCCTCACTTGTAAACACTCGCTCCATCGGGCTCACGACTCTCAGCACTGCCCACGCTCGTTACAGCTATAAGCCGACCAATCACAGAGCTTGCGCTACGCATTGTTGCGACGTGTAGTTACATTTTTTTGTGAGGTGCCATCAGCGGCTGCGTCAGCCATGGAGAGGGCGACTTTGAAAAAAGTCATTACAAATTTTCATTCATTCATTCATTCATTTTCTTTTCGGCTTAGTCCCTTTATTAATCCAGGGTCGCCACAGCGGAATGAACCGCCAATTTATCCAGCACGTTTTTACACAGCGGATGCCCTTCCAGCTGCAACCCATCTCTGGGAAACATCCACACACACTCATTCACTACGGAAAATTTAGCCAACCCAATTCACCTGAACCACATGTCTTTGGACTTGTAGGGGAAACCGGAGCAACTGGAGATCTGTCCTCTGTAGACTAGATCGTCTCATTTCAAAACACTCAGTTCGGCCTGTTTGGACTTTGAAGGACTCACCTTTGAAGTCTGCATCATTCGGAGTGTGCAGCCTCTGAAATGAGACACAGCTATAGACTTCCATAGTAGGAAAAACAAATATCACTAAAGTCAATGGTTCAACAGGTTTTCAGCATTTTTCAAAATATCTTCTTTTGTGTTTAACAGAAGTTTAAGAGTTCACACTTAGCTGATGATTGATAATAAAGCTTGTTTGGCATGCTGTCCCTGGAGAGAGCCCTGAGCTTATGAGATCCTCGAGCCCTGGGTTCCCTCCCGTTTGCAGGGTAAGAAGGGAGTTTGAGCTCAGGTAGATCTCGATGAACTCCCCCAGCTTATTTCTAGCTAAATGACGTATATGGATGACTGAGAAAAGGTGTACTCGCTAAGAGCTTGACTATATGGTATCAATTTTGTTCGTTTAATTTATTTAGGGTGGTGTTATTTGGACTGTGGGAGGAAACCAGGGAACCTGGGGAAAACCCATGCGAGCACGGGGAGAACGAGCAAACTCTGCACAGAAATGTCGTCTGGTTTAGTAGGGACTTAAACCAGAGCCATTCTTGCTGTGAGGCAACTGTGCTAATCACTGGCCCACCGTGTCGCCCATCTGAAAAGAAGGGAAAGTAGGGGTAGGTGGTGGGGGGGCGAGTGGTTCAAGATGAAGATATTTAGATATAAAAAAAACTCTAGTTATTTATAGTGAGTTAGGAATCATCTGATTGGATAATCGATCATGAGCTGATGCTGGAACAGCTGAGAACAATCATAAGCACGTGATCCTGTCAAAATTAGTTTATCAATAAACTTCACAAAGTAACTCAAACAGGATTGTGAATGGTTTTGGGCCAACTATCCCTTGAAATAAAATCAAAATTACATCGTTGTCCAAAATAATCATAATGATCTTTGCAATAATCGAGCAGCCCTAGAATTTCAGATCATTTCTACACCTGTGAATGCAGATTTGTCTTGCGTGAGATGCGCTGTAGTGATGAACTGTGAGAAATGGCTCTGACTGCCGGGCGAAGTGATGTTTGGACTGCTCTGTGTTTACTGTACGGTGTCTGTGGTCACGAGTGACTGAGCCGCAGGACCGCAGTCCCAGTCTGGCGCTCGCAGCTCTTTCCTGGAAGGAGAAGGAAAACAGTGATGTCAGTGTCTGTGAGGAGAGGAGGTCTGGCGAAAAAGATCCCACAGGGGAGATAGAGAGTCCTGTATCAGTGAGAACGAGGAAACAGCGCTTCAAATATACAGTTGAAGTCAGAATTATTAGCCCTCCTCTATATTTTTCCCAATAATAACTTATAATAATAACTGATTTCTAATAACTGATTTATTTTATCTTTGCCATGATGACAGTAAATAATATTTTACTAGACATTTTTCAAGATACTAGTATTCAACTTTAATATGTATTAATAAGATTAAAAGCTTTTACCATTTTGTTGGGAGTGCACTGGCTCATATTTAAATGTTTCTGTCATGTCGCATCGCTTTTGGTGCAGACAGCCAAATTGCTTGTCCCTTGTTGTTAGGACACGGTGTAAAGGCCTGTGCACACGAGATGTTTTTTGCTGGCGTTTTCCGTCGACGTTTAACGCCTCGTGACTAAATAAAGGGCGTCAATGTGATCGTGCGCACCAACGCGCAAAACACCAGGCGTAAAAGCGTCATTTTTAAAGAAACGCCTCATGCTCGTTTTTTTGTTTTGACGCGCCTGGTCAAAACCTTCTCCACCAATCAGATTGGCATGTTTGTTCACGTGCACGGAGCAGCTGAAGTTACAGTAAACAGCACTTGGAGGCGCTCAAGCGCTCAAGCGCACATTGAAGAAAATGCCCAGAGGTGATATGAACGTGGAGCTGCTTATTGCATTGGTGAATAATAATAATTTCTTCATCGCTAGAGCTGGAGCTGCTACTTGAACCATCCATAACAACAAGCGTGTCAACTTTGTCTTCTTCCTCTGTGTTACAAGCAGGTGTCAGAAGCTTAAATTTAGCGCCATCTAACGTCAAGGAGTGATTTTGCATACTCTTCTGCTCGACGGCTGTGAAAATCGCTTGGGTTTGAATCCGGAAAAACATCTTGAAAAACGCTGGCGATAAACGCAAACGAAAAGCGTCCCGGTGTGTACGAGCCTTAAGGATATTTATATACAGCTGCTATAGAAGCCCTTAGGTTGATGTTAACACAAGGACTGCCACTCAAAATGCAGAAGCAAGTGGTCAGACTTTATTGAAGATTACTGTCTTTCGGATGAGACGTTAAACCGAGGTCCCGACTCTCTGTGGTCGTGGTCATTACAAATCCCAGGATGTACTTCGAAAAAGAGTAGGGGCTTATCCTAGCCAAATTTGCCCAATGGCCTCTGTCCATCATGGCCTCCTAACCATCCCCCTATCATAATTGGCTTCGTCACTCTGTCCCCTCTTCACCAAAGAGTTCACCTTGCAGATTTGTCACATTCAAATGTGTCGTGGTCATGTGAATCTCCCATGATGCATCAACAGAAAAGCTGCTTGCTTTGACCGTGTTTTGTGTGTTAGTTGCGCTTTATAAATCTCAAACTGTTGACATAGACCAGGGGTTCCCAAACTTTTCAGCCAGTGACCCCCAAAATAATAATGCCAGTGACTCGCGACCCGCAATATCCTCTAAGGTGGTTATAAATATAAAAACCTTACAAATGCAAAACGGCTCACACACACTAATAGCTCTCTTTGTTTTATTTTGGAGAACGCCATTCTGAGGTCATCCTCCATGTTCAGTTGTGGCCTGTATTTATTTTTAATCTATGCCGTAAAGGTGTCAGAAAGTTTACCCTGGTGCCATGATCTGGTGCATCTGACCCTATTGCTATGTCTCTAACATAACGGGACCCCAGGGGTCGCAATCCATTTTTGTTGTCAGCATGTTTGAACGGCTAGTCTCTGATCAGTTTATCTACTAGGCCGTCTTTAAAGTCTGCTTGAACCGGAAGTTGCTGTGACTTTTATTTCATTATGTTGATGTACTTCCAACTGAAACTGAGTATAGTGTAGGGAGCGGGGCTTAATATTTGTGCATCATTCCCTAATAGCAAACTAACAGTAAGTGGCTAACACTGAGTCCTAACATTGCTCTGTGACACATGAAGGTATCTTTTCATGTTAAAAGGAGTTTTTGTCCTTTACCATCTGTGACTGCGACGCGCAAAATTTCAATCTTAGAAATCTTTCTATTTCCACGACGTCGCAGCAGAACAACAGCATAAACTGCTATGACAAAGATCACCTCAGGTACTGATTTATTCAGTGTTAAATGCTCCCAATGTGAGCTTAAATACCATTTTACATGACGTTTATTGTCATACTACTTAAAGCAGCAGCAGATCATTCACCTCAGATCCTGAAATTAAAATAACTAGCAAACAGTTTGATATTAAAAATCAGAACTGTGACTGTGCAAACCAACAACATCAGTCACTCATGATCTGCTGCATCTGACCCTATTGCTATGTCTCTAACATAACGGGACCCCAGGGGTCGCAATCCAATGGAAAAAAATGTAGCACATGGACAAAATATGCTCATTCTAATAGTTTCTTAAAGTGAAGTTTATTCATAAACTAATTTCGAGAGGATCACGTGATTATGATTGAACACGGCTGGTTCTGCATTAACTATGTATGATCCACCAATCAGACGATTCCTAACCCACTATAAAGAGCCAGGGTTTCTCACTTCAGTCATCTTCGATTTGAAGAATCCCCCCTTCCGCCCCTACTCCTCCACCTTTCCCTTCATAGGGCGGCACGGTGGCCCAGTGATTAATACTGTTGCCTCACAGCAAGAACGTCACCGGTTCTAGTCCTTTAACAGGCCGGCTGTCATTTCTGTGCGAAGTTAGCATGTTCTTCCCGTGCTCGCGTGGGTTTCCCCCGGGTTCACCGGTTTCCTCCCACATTCCAAAAACATGCATTACAAGTTAATTGATCAATCTAAATTTAGCACTACAGTCAAACTCTCATCCAGCAGCATATCTCTTCATAGCAATCATTTTCTGTCATCAGCTCTTATCAAAAAGGGGGAGTTCTCGAGATCTAACTGAGCTCAAAGCTCCCCTCTCGCCCTGCAAATGGGAGGGAGCCCAGGGCTCAAGGACCTTTTGAGCTCAGGGCTCTCTCCCGGGACAGCATGCCAAACTTGCTTTATAATCAATCATCAGCTAAGTGTGAACTCTTGAAATGAATTTTATTTTTGGAAACCACCAAGCGACCCCCCCCCATTATTCCACGACCCCCACTTTGGGAACCACTAACATAAACAACAAACAGCTTCAATCTCAACACACAAATCTTTGCTCTTAAAGCAATAGTTCACTTGTGTAAACCTCCTATGGCCAAGCAGCTAGTGACGCAGTTTGTTTCCTTGTTTGTCTACCAATTTGCCGTGTCTTCTGATCACCATAAGCTGGCATGGGAAGAGGATATTGGAATTAACATTTCAAATGATACCTGGGAGGAGGGGCTGAAGCGAATTCATACCTGTTCTATTAATTCAAGATTACAACTTATACAGTTTAAAGTGGTACATAGGCTACATTACACCAAAACTAAACTCAATAAAATTTTCCCATCAGTTTCCCCGTTATGGGACAGATGCAAGATCTCAGAGGGGACGTATGCTCATACTTTTTGGTTTTGCCCTGAGATCTCTGAGTTTTGGAAAAATATTTTTCAGTTTTATTCAAATGTTTTAGGAGAAAACATAAGTCCAGACATCGAATTAGCACTGTTTGGATGCTCTGACCCGGTGTTGGCATGGTCACATAATCAGCAGGTGTCTGTTATGTTTGGTATGGTGGTGGCTAAAAGGGTGATCCTGATGGATTGGAAGTCCACTTTAGCACCTACTTTTCATAAATGGCTGACTGAAATGGTTGCTGCTCTTAAGCTTGAAAGAATTCGTTTTGCTAGGGCAGATGCTTCTAAAAAATTTGAAAAAATCTGGGGCCTCTTCCTTGCTTATCTTTTTAAGAGTTGAAAGTAGAACACTTATGATTCATGGATAATTTTACTCTTTTTAATGTTTTAAGTTTGATCAAGTAAAACTTGATGTACATTAATTACTCCATATGGTGCAGGTTTGGATGGACTGGTGCTTTGTTTTTTTTTTTTTTGTTTTTTTAATTCACTTATTTAAATTTTTCATTTTTTGTTTTTTTTGTTTTTTTGTTTTGTTTTTCCCTTATTTGTATAAAAACATATTACAGATTGTATACATGTTTTTGTTCTGTTTTGTACATATAAAAATTGTTATAAATAAAATATAAAAAAAAAAAAAAAGCAATAGTTCACCCAAAACTTGTACTCCCACCACTAGTTTCTTTCTTAAGTTAAACACAAAAGAAGATAATTAGCAAAACACTGGAAACTGCTAACCACTGACTTTCATGGTAATTATTTTTCCCACTAAGAATGTCAACAGTTACCCGTTGTCATCAAAATATCTTCTTTTGTGTTCAACAGAATAAAGAAACTGGTTTGGAACTGCTTGAGGGAGAGTAAATAATGAATACATTTTTATTTTTGGGTGAACTATCCCTTTAACTACCCCTAGAGTGTTTTTTCAGGAGAAAGGTTAATCTAGTTCATCTTGTGTTTCTGGTACACCAGGGATTTTGAGCAGGTTTGACAACCTCCTGGACATTGATTACATCTTGGTTAATCACCACACAATAAATACGACTCCTTTATGTGAGAAAACCCCACCTCACATTCATCAACAAGCATCAATCACCCCATCAAACCCATTTTAGCTCAACGTTTCATCTTTATCAGTCTGACCACCTTGAGCATGTCTGGATGCTGCTTTCCAACCTTCGCATGTGCGCTAGTTTACATGTGTTTAGTGCTAATCAGCTTACCCTTGTTCTTCGCCAGCCAGAAACCTGCATTAACTGTGTGTTTCTGTCCTCGCTTTGCACCCCTGATAAGCCCGATTTGGATCTTAAGAGCCAGGGATCCACGCTGAGCTTCTTACCCAGGTGCCAAGACCTGCTGGCCGGGACGGTGGCCTCCTCTGGGTGTCTCTTGCCGAAGAGTCAAGCACCAGATGTTCTCTGCTATTTTGGGGAGAGCTCTGAGTTGTACAGAATGTGGGTCGGTTCAGAGAGAGAATTGCTAAGTCGATAGTTTAAGGATGACAGAGTTTTGCCAAATAGGGCTGTTCAATATGACGATATATCATATGGACAAAATAAGAAGTCTATCATTTCATATTATGCTTAATTGTTTATATTGTGGTGTCACAAAGTATATTGTTTACAGTAATATTTTTCATAATTTATATGAGCGCAATATTATATGCCAGGGGTTGTCAATTTGCAGATTATAGCTCCAACCCCAATCAGACACACCGAGGCTAGCTAATCAAGCTCTTACTAGGCTTTTTAGAAATACCCTTGCAGGTGTGTTGAGGCAAGTTGGAGCTAAAATCTGAAGGACCGAGTTTGAGAACCCTTGTTATATGCCATTAAGGGGATGCAGACGAAAACATTGAATATCAGCATTGTGAGAAAGTTGGGCTCTTGAAAGTACAGTGTTTACATTTTGCAATTTATTTAGCTATATTTTATGCTTGTTGGTTTTCAAAGTGGTTTAATCAAACATTTGCCGTGAGGTGCATTTATTTATTTTGAAAGTGTGCAATTATTTATTTAGTTTTTTGTTTAAAGGGGTGGTTCACAGTGTATTTTTAAGGCTTGGTTGTGTTTATAAGATCATGGATCAGCTCATGCTGCACTTGTAGAAAATCACAATATTTTTTTCATGTATTTTACTGTTATATACAGCTACTCAGCTAACATGAAAACGACTGTCATATTTCCTAGTTCCTCTGAAAGGCCCGCCCTCAAGAGGCTCTGATTGGTCAGCTAACATAATGTGCTGTGATTTGCGTATTGGCTCCACATCCCACCCCTACAAGCATGAGCTTTCGTACTGTGTAAACCAGGGGTGCTCAACCCTGTTCCTGGCGATCGACCTTCCAGATGATTTATGCTTCAACCCTGATCAAACACACCTGAACCAATTATTTAGAACGTGAGGAGCACTTGATAATTACAGGCAGGTGTGTTTGATATGGGCTGCAACTGAAAACTGCAGGAAGGTCGATCGCCAGGAATAGGGTTGAGCACCCCTGGTGTAAACAGTCCAGTCAGAGCAGCTGTTAGCAGCATTAGCTGCCTGAATCAGACAGAAAAATGAAGAGCACACAGCTCACGCCTGCTCTCTAAAATAAAATCTGACAAGTGTCTTTCACATATATTCGGAATTAGCATGTGTAAGTAATATGAAACGTTCACATATCTTTTGTGTGTTGTTATATGAGATGTGGAATGCACGAAAAGCATCCACATAGAGAGACACTGAAAGTGGGAATCAAAAACAGAAAAACAAAAACTTTTGCCCTCCTTTTAAATTTTCCAATATATTCCAAGTGATGTTTAACAGAGCAAGGACATTTTTCACCGTATTTCCTATTACATTTAGCAGACCTTTTGCCCAAAGTGACTTACAAAGTCATTCAGTGATTCAACAAGAAGAGGCAATACACACAAGAAGTGTGAGCTAGAGCTAGAGTTAGGAGGGCCGAGTGTATTATAATGCTCATGTGGCGGCATGGTTGCTCAGTGGTTAGCACTGTCACCTCACAGCAAGAGGGTCGCTGGTTCAAGTCCCGGCTGGGCCAGTTGGCATTTCTGTGTGGAGTTTGCATGTTCTCCCCGTGTTCGCGTGGGTGCTCTAAAGACATGCGCTATAGGTGAATTGTTGGCTGTAGTGTATGAGTGTGTGTGAGTGTATGGGTGTTTCCCAGTACTGGGTTGCAGCTGGAAGAGCATCCTCTGTGTAAAACATATGCAAACATATATATGGAATAGTTGGTGGTTCGTTCCGCTGTGGCGACCCCTGATAAATAAGGGATGAATGAATGCTCATTTGATCGCAGAAGAGATGGGTTTTTAGTTGTTGTTTAAATGATTCTAGTTAGTTAGTTTACTCGCTTCATTCGCACGTCAAATTCACTTCACAAAAGACGTGGATTTACATCATGGGCAGGGCTTCTGTCTGCCCGGTCAGGCCTGTCACAATAATCAATATATCGACTTATCGCACAACACATGGACATCAATTCAATTATTTTTAGTGACGCAATATATATCGCCCATACATAAAAACAATTCTAGCAACATTTTAACTGATTGTGCAACATCTCTACCTCTACTGGAGTTGTCAGTATGGTTAAAAACACTATAGTATTTACTATAAACTACGATAGTATATTTTCATGTGGATGTCTGACAACTGAAAATAGATCTGGTAGCAGATATATTACTTTTGACCTTGCGCTTTTTTGTTAGCACTAATTATTATTCATTTAGGATATGCGTTTTCACATTCTGATTTCAATGCCTAATTATTGAATTGTTAAAATGACTATAATTAAATTAAATATTCTTAAGAATAAAATATTGTGTGTTTTTTTGCATTGTGATATTATATTGTCATTCTGGCATTATATAATGAGTGGCATAAAATGGTCTTAAAATGACAATAATATCGTTTATCGCAATATATTTTGGTGCAATATATCGTACAACCAAAAATAGGTATCGTGACAGGCCTATGCCCGGTGACTCTAGTTTTCTTGCTAAATGGCTAACATGAATTTTATTGAAAGAATAGCTGTGCTTTATGTAATTTAGGAAGCTGTTAGCAGCATTAGCTGCCTGAATCAGATAGAAAAATGAAGAGCACACAGCTCACGCCTGCTCTCTAAAATAAAATCTGACAAGTGTCTTTCACATATATTCGGAATAAGCATGTGTAAGTAATATGAAACGTTCACATATCTTTTGTGTGTTGTTATTTGAGATGTAGAATGCACGAAAAGCATCCACATAGAGAGACACTGAAAGCGTCCGCATTGAAGGAAACTGAAAGCGGCCGCATAGAGAGACACTGAAAGCGGCCGCATAGAGAGACACTGCAGCGCTGCTGAAGATTGTGTGTGTTTACAGCGGTTTGACTGATAAATATGAATTTGTAGTTAAATTGTTAGCGCTGCCAAACAGCATTTCCTGTTGTTTACATCCTAGTTTACGTCCTCGCTACAACATGCCATTAATGCCTGAGGTTTAGAGGTGTGAACCTACACTGGTCTCACGGTTCGGTTACGATTACCATGCCATCGATTCGTTTCAATTCGATATCTCGGTGCATCACGGTGCATTGACGATGCTTTCCATACACAGTTTTATATTTTCTTCACAGCACACCAATTCTTGTATTAAATGTATAAATATATTTATATACTATTTGTAAAACTATTTTGTCATTTAATACAAACAGTCAGATATATAAACTGTACCTTTAAAAAACCCGAGCATTTATAGCAAATAAACAAATATAAATATCCCGCGCTCTCTGAGCCTTGTCTTAGTCACGCGCTCAACAGAAAGGGCTGCAATTGGCGCTGGCGCTCTTCCCAGATGAGTGACACTGATAAACTGCAGCGGCGATCACAGCTGATCCATGATAGACGCGGTGGAGAAGACTCTGCAGACATGCGCTCATGTCTGTATCCAGAAGTATCGCTGTAACAGCCGAGAGTAGAGAAAAGTCACGACCAGCAGGTCAAATGGGCCACAGTGAGAGAGAGAGAGAAATGGAGATTACTTTCATTCTCTCAATCGCAGTAAAATAGGGGCTTCTGCTGTTAGTGTCAGTAAAACAATGTCCAGCAATTACACACGCAGTGAAATTGTGCACAGTTTCTGAGTTTTTAAGTAGTTGAGCCATTTTAAATACTCGCGCTCGCCTCCCTCGCCATAGTAAGCTACAGCGACATAGCGCATATGAGATAAATGACGTCAGTACATAATAACCGGTTATGATTATTACTGAACCTATACCGAATTGTCCGCGTCTGCATCGCGGTGCACCGAAGAAACGATTAATTTTGACACCTTTACTGAGGTTGATAAATTTTAACAAATAAAAATACTCACAACTTGTTGCTCACAATCCACAGCTTCGTCTGTTGGAGGAGTTTTTAGCCAAGTCCAGCACTGAACTAAAAGAGATTCTGGAAGCTGTCCATTGTCAAATGCTAGCTATATATGTTTTATAATTCTCTGGAACATAATTTAAATTAAACTGTAAGGACTTCTCTCTTTGTGTCGTGTCCTTTGGAAGCCCAAATACAGAAACAGAACATGCTCTGTGGAAATAGCAGTGCTTGGACGACATTTTAGCTTTCTCTGCTGTAACATTACAGCGCCTCTGGCCACGCCCCTTCACTGCACAGGGTGTGTGCGCTTGGTGTATGCGCATAACCGGAATCTCACTAGCCCGGATGTATTTTTTGTAGTCTCCAAACTTTGCTCGCTGTAGGTTTTGCTAAGCTAACTCTGTAAAAGCTAATGTCTCCCTTTGCATTGAACTTTGGGCATCTTACATTCAGAGAAGTTGTTTGTTCACACAGCTACATTACACATCAACTAAAGTTTAAAATATGATATCATAGTGGACCACCCCTTTAAACGTTATTATCTTCTCCATTAAAACATTGTTTTAAATTTCTGTTATAACTGGAGCAGTTTTCTTGAGAGTCGTGGCATCTGTTCTCACAGCTAAAGCCTCAAGTGGTGCATTTTTAAGCTTTCACCTTTGCTACATGGAGTTAACCTTTGACCTTTGGTCTTTGCCCTTCACAGGTGATGTGTCTCCCATCAGCATGTCTCCCATCAGCCAATCCCAGTTTATCCCGCTGGGAGAAATCCTGTGCCTGGCCATTTCTGCCATGAACTCTGCCCGCAAGACGGTCACACAAGAGACGCTCATTGAACACTTGGCAACATGCTTCCCAGGTAACATCTTTCAATCATAACCCATCAATGCAGATCATGTGCTTAATTGAAGACGTCGTAGTGCAAAAATGAAAACATGTTTTGAAATGCTAAATATGCATTTGTTTAATTTTCATTGTAAATCTGGTGTAATATGTCATATGTCCACAGTCATATTGGGGTGATATAAAGACAATAAGCCTCTTTTTTTTTTATTTCCTGACGTTAAAAAAGGATCTAAATCCCTCCCATTTGGAGGCTCACTACAACGTGACGTAGGTGTGCGATTTTTTTTTTTTTTCCCCGTCCAATGAATTGATTGACAGCCGCGTATTAACATGTCTCCACAGTAACGCATATAATCCTATCAACAAGACAGGATGTGCGCAAAGCAACTGGGATTAAAAGATCTGTTCAGCTCTCTGTGATCATCAATCATCATCTAATGCGATCAAGAATGAGTTTTACAAAGTTTTTACAATATATATGGAATAGTTGGTGGTTCGTTCCACTGTGGCGACCCCTGATAAATAAGGGATGAATGAATGCTCATGTGATCGCAGAAGAGATGGGTTTTTAGTTGTTGTTTAAATGATTCTAGTTAGTTAGTTTACTCGCTTCATTCGCACGTCAAATTCACTTGACAATAGACGTGGATTTACATCATGGGCAGGGCTTCTGTCTGCCCGGTGACTCTAGTTTTCTTGCTAAATGGCTAACATGAATTTTATTGAAAGAATAGCTGTGCTTTATGTAATTTAGGAAGGCTGAAAAACAGTGTAGATTTGTTCGGCGTCGTGTCTGAGTTAGGGCTGGACGATATGGCAAAAATTTATATCACGATATATTTTTTTATTTCGGTCGATACCATATAATTCCGATATCGATATGGACAATATTAAAAAGAAAGGAAAAACTCCCAAGAACGCACACAATGGATGTCTTTACCTACAAATGTCTGCAAACTGAATTTGCAAAGTCGATAATACCTCCAGACTCTTATAACTTTTTTTTAAAATAAAAACAGTACAAAAAAATTTGTTCACTTTTTATTTGTGTTTAGCCTATACAAACAAGAAATGTGAAATAAACTATCAAATAAATAAAACTCAAAAATTCATAAAAAATATGCAAAATAGTTTTTTAGAAAAATAAGTTTTGTAGTATAACCAGCAGGACAGCAGTGATGTGTGAACTGAATTTGGTGAGAGTACAGTAATTTACAGTACAGTTATTGAATATGTTTGATAATAAAAATTCATAAAAAATATGCAAAATAGTTTTTTAGAAAAATAAGTGTTGTAGTCTTACCAGCAGGACAGCAGTGACGTGTGATCTGAGTTTGATGGCAGTATAATGAGTTAGAGGGAAGTTATTGACAGCTTTTGTAGTATTGGTTTTTGCGTTTTGCTCTTTGTAGACGGTCCCTAAGGATCGGTTTCTTTGCCGCCTGCGCATAGAGATCAATATAATGCGTCCAGCGCGTAGGAAAGCTCATTTTTAGGAAAATAAGGTTGTAGGTGGTTGTATGCATTGCGACAGTTGAGAAAATGTGCTATTTGTGTAGGAACAATGTTTCGGTCATGAGTTATTGATCCGGAAAAGACGAATCTGCGAATCTGTTGCTAACTTTACTGAACTGAACCACTTCTACACCACTGCATTAGTCTTTCCTTTCTTATCAACTATTTCGTCTGCATTCTTACTTGTGGAAGCTTGTTCATTCGCATATGTATTCAGAGCACTCGTTTTGTAGCTAAAACTTTTTGCGGCGCAGCTTAAACCAACTGCTGTGCTGAGCGCTGGCAGCGTGTCTGTGTTGTTCGTCATCACGTAAGTGAGATCAGATCACGCTCTTTCTGACGGCTGAGCACTGAACGTCATTCAGTGACAAGTGATACATGTATAAGATCTTATATAAATAATAATATATATATATTTATATATATGCAAATTTATATCGAAATATCGGAAATAGGTTCAAAAATCATATCATCGTTATTGAAAAAAATTCTATCGCGATATATATTGATATCGAATTATTGTCCAGCCCTAGTCTGAGTGCACTAGATCCTTTCAGAGGTGCACCCAACTCTGTGAGTACATCATCTCCTCCAGAAATTATAGCTATATGATGAAAGCTTTCAGTGGTGCTTCAGACAAGCTGAGCCCAGTTTGATGAGCTGTTGTCCTGTGTTTTTCCCTCTCGGGACACCAACAACAGGCGCTACATCATAATCAGGCCCCTACAAGTGCAAGCTTCTGATTGGTTAACGCGGCGGGAATGTCCACTGAAGTTCAGCTTTTCTAACTCAAGCGATTTGGGCGTTAAGCGCATCAAACATGCAAAACGCTCAACTCGCGCTGCTTCGCACAAATTGCACCGCAGGATGTTTATTTGCATCTTTGCATTGTCTTAAAATGTAAATCACTTGCATTTGATGCTTTATCTTCGTCTGGTGTGAACGCACCATAAAAACCTCTCTGTTATAGTACCACAAGGTGGCGCTCACTTACAGGAATGGTCTGATCTTTCTGATGTTGAAGAGTGCAAACCTGTGGGATTGAACCGTGTTAGCTATTGCATATCTCTAATGGAGAAAGTTTTGTTTCTTTTAGTTTGGGTGGAATAAACAAATCCATATAAAACTTCTATGGTCAATGTTGTTAGTCCCTTTAAGAATTATTATTTTTTTCGATTGGCTACAGAACAAACTGCTGCATTTTAAGCTGAATACCAGTATCTAGAAAACACAACTAAATATTATGTACTGTCATCATGACAAAGACCAAAGAAATTCATCAGTCGTTTATTTTATTTTCGGTTTAGTCCCTTTATTAATCTGGGGTCGCCACAGCGAAATCAACCACCAATTTATCCAGCATATGCTTTACGCAGCGGATGCCCTTCCAGCTGCAACCCATCACTGGGAAACACCCATACACTTCCTAAATCTGTCAGTGTTGTTTTCATTCTCTCTAATCCAGACCTTTGCGTTTTCCCGGTTGTAGCTCCCTGTCATCGGAACTGAGTGATTGACAGCTGATATTAACCAATCCATTCGCGTTCTGTTCTAGCACAGTGGGCCAATAAGAAGAGCGTGAAGGTGGGGCAAGCATTGCAGGCTTTGTTTACGGCAGCAAGTTGACATGTCAACTGTTTTAAACCATTCCTGAGCGCTGCGTTTGGTGTTTTTAAGTGCAAAGATGCTTAATGCGTGAATGCCTCCTAAATCCGCGCATGTGGTGAACATTTTGCTGTGAAAACTGGTTGCACGACCCAATTTTATGCACTTCCACAAATGCTCCCAAATATATTTTGAGGTCGCATAGATAAAATTTCGGGCGCATATGCGAACAAAACGGTCGCAATTTCGAGCCCTGTATAGTGAGATGAGATCCAGCGGTAGATCCTTGAACTGTCTGACGTGCGCTGCTCTCACCTGGGGAGGTGTGCTCAAAGCACATGCTGACTGCCTGGAGCTCAGACATCCGCATACACTGCAGCGCATGCCACAGTGTGTGTGGTCTTGTGATGTGCGTTTGTAGCGGTGTAATGTGGATGGAGATCTTTTCAAAAACACCAGGTGAAACGCAAGTGTGGACATGGATCGTTTTCATTCTCAAACGCTGTTTTAAATCTAAAACCTATTAGTGTAAATGGGCCTAAGTCATTCAGCAGATGCTTTTGTCCAAAGGGACTAAAAATTTCAGCAATTCAACAAGAGGCAATACACACAAGAGGTGCTGATTCTACAATGGAACTGTTAGTGCTCAGAGAATTAAGTGCAAGAGTAAGGAGGGGGAAGTTTTTTTTATAGAGACGAGTGTTTCTACGGGTGGTTTATCAAGCCCACTCACCCCTGTGAACCTCACTTCATGAATGCACAATGTTGTTGTTTTTATGGAGGGATTGTAAGAAAGTGTCTGGTGCAAAACTGGTGCAAGTGTCAGTTAAAGTGTCAGAGAGATGAAAGAGTGTGTTTTCTAGAGGTGGTTTGCTTGACGTGACTATAAGCATCAGTATATATATTGCAAATGTCAATTTTATTATTAATTCTAATTGTACTGGCGAAGCACTGAATGATTCATTACATATTAGTCATGTTTTTGTGCCTAGCAGATTGGGTCAGATTCAGCATCTCGATCATGTGATGTTCATTATATCATGAGCACGACTGAGCTAAACAGATGCAGCAGGCTCCTGAGTCCTAATGAGCTCAGTGTCCCTTATGTTGTGAGGCAGTGACGTTGCTATAGAGTCAAAAGTGATTGTTGAGGTTGCTGTAGAATCATGACCTCATCCTTCCAGCTCATGCCTTGAACAATGGTTTGATTTGAACCATCTATACTTTTGCATACCTGGACCTTAAACTCTTTACTGGATTATATTACCAGCATCAAAAAGGCAGGTCAGAGAGAATGAGTGTGTGTGTGGATGTACTTGTTTATGTTGTTTACGAGGACATACAATTGTAAAATGACATGGCAATGACCTAGTTGTACTCTATTAAGGTTGTTTGCAAGGACATGCTTTGTGTCCTCATAATGCAAAACGCTTAAAACCCATGCTTAATTTGACATTCAAAATTTGCCGTAGGTTTCCTGTGAGGGTTGGGTTTAGGGGTAGGGGTTGGATAAGGCCAATTAACGAGTGTTTTAACAGTATAAAATATGTTACGCATATGGAGAGTCCTTGTAAACCATAGCCGTGAATCCAAATGTCCCAAGTATAGCAATATCAGTACATTTTGACCTTGTGGGGACATTTTTTTTGGTTCCCATGAGGAAGCTGCCTCATAAATCACACAGAATGACGTATTTTAAAAATGTAAAAAGGCAGATTGTTTCCTGTGAGGGTTGGGTTTATGAATAGGGACAATATAAAAAGCATTGCATCTATTGGAGGTCCCCATGAAGATAGCTGTATAATTGTTTATGTGTGTGTGGTCAAGTTGAGTAGGTTTCGTTTGATTTGGTTTGTTCATTGCTATCTCATGCAAATTCGTAACTTTTTGATATAGTGGCTAATTCGTATGAATTTGTACATTCGTCTCATTCGTACATTTTAGTAGCATTTGCTCATCCCCCAATGACGGTTGGGTTTAGGGGTGGGGTTTGGTGCCATGCCTCCTTTTAAAAATCGGTCATTTTCATACGACTGAAATCGTATGAGTTCACACGAATTAGCCACTAAACTGACAAAACGTAAAATACTTACGTTTCCTCGTGAGATCAGGCTGGTTTGTTAGGTTACCTCTTTCTAATCACTAGGTGAGGCATCTGCCATACTACATTAACGCGCATTATGCATGCGCATTCTAAAGGAACAAGATCAAGACATAAACCTCATTTATGGCCATTCTACATGCAATTATCCTCTAAGTAATGCTTCGTCAGATCGCGCTGGTCTTCAGAAGTAATTCACAACTTGGTCTTGATGGCGAATCTCCCCCAGAAATGAGTTTGTGGGTGTTTGAGTAGTTGCTGTTATGTGATCTCTACCTTGCTCTACCTTGCGTTCACTTCATACAAATTAATTCAATTAAATTCAATTCATCTTTATTTGTATAGCGCTTATACAATGTAGATTGTGTCAAAGCAGCTTCACATGGAAGATTATAGTGAATTGAAACAGTGTCAGTTCAGTTCAGTTTTCAGAGATTAAGTTCAGTTCAGTTTAGCTCAGTTCAGTGTGGGTTAATAATCACTACTGAGAGTCCAAACACTGAAGAGCAAATCCATCGATGCGCAGCTCTACAGATCCCGAACCATGCAAGCCAGTGGCGACAGCGGCGAGTAAAAAACTTCACCAATTGGCGAAAGTGAAGATTTAAAAAACCTCGAGAGAAACCAGGCTCAGTTGGGCACGACCATTTCTCCTGTGGCCAAACGTCTTGTTACAAAACCAAAATTACAAAACCAAAACACTTTTGTTTTCAAGTGTAGTCGATTTATTTAAAAGTACAGATTTCAAGCTTTATGTGGATATATTTCTTATATCTGTGAAGCAAGCATTTGCTGAGATTCAAGTGCGTTTGTTGATTACCAAACTGTCGTAAAAACACGTCTGGTCCGAGCTAGGGCTGTGCCGATGAGGAAATTTCCCCACCGGTTAATCGACATGTGACAACACCGGTAATACCGGTATCACCGTGGGGGTTTCCTCTTTTTTCTGCTTTTAAATAGCTTATAAATGCATGCGTATTATATTTTTACTTTTAGTTTTGCGGGAATTGGCAATTTGGCATCAAACTACAAATAAAAAATCACTGTTATTAAACACAGAACTTTTATTAACATAATGAAAAAAACAACAACAATGCTACAGGCTGAAAAAAAACTGTAGAAATTAGAACCAAACTATTAACAACATAGAACGTTTATTACTTAGCCTATGTTAGACTGTTAATAAGAAAATAAAATAGAAAGATAAATAATTAAATAGCACAAACTTTAAATAGGATTAAACGAATGAACAAGAAACAAATATAAAAGAAAAACGTCCAAAATGACATATACAGTAGGCTACAAAAATGACAGGTCGGAAGTCTTTAAAAAAATAAATAAATAAACAAAAACACTGCAAATTGTGGGGCTCACTATGTTCCCCATCGTGCTGAACACTTTCTCGGATGCGCAGCTTGTTGCGCACACGCAAAGATACTTTTTTGGTTACCTTTGCCAACAGGGGAACCTACTTTGGTTGTCTTTTGTTGTCCTACCTGACTTCAATGTCTTAATGTATTAATTAGCCTAATGTATCATATATTAATAGCTTAGTCATTATAAACAATACGTTTATAAAAATCATTATTAACAAATCTATAGGCTACTGAAGAATAAACCGAATATGAAATCCTTGCATAATGATCACAGCTAAACAAGCTAGCACTGATTTTATATATAAACTATAAATAAAAAAATAAAAAAAATGTAAGTAATGGATCATTATGTAAAAAATCTAAAGACTACAGGCTAAATAAAAGCGCCTCATCAGAGCTGAACATCACCGTGCGCGTGTCAGTTTACAGCTTCTGTAAAGATCAGACAGCCTATACAGATCACACAATCTCAATAAACACCATGTAAATGTATAAATATTTTTGATAAGTATCGTTAATGGAATATTTATAACGATATGATCTTGCATTTGGTTATATTGATGCCGGCTTTAAGCTCTCACACGCACTCCCTCTCACCAGCGGCAGTTGACGTGCGCTATACACACTACACAGCAATACACTGGCAAGATGACAAGTGCTTGACGGGTCCTTTTTTAAAATGCCTTTTATTTTTTAAATCTCTCATGTCAATATTGGCTATCGGGTAACATAATCTCCCACAGAGATATTGGAGTTTAATAACGTGGTGCGCAGTATGACTATTGACCAACACCTCCCTGTAAGTTTACACACTGCATAGATAGACTATAGGCCTACAGCTCTGGTGTGTTATGAATTACGTGTTTTAAATGACAGCGAGACATGCTTGATTTAGTTTTTATTGTAAAATATACATTATAACCCAGTACACAGTAAAATAATATTTTTTGAATGGTTTGCTTATTGGCAGTGTATAGCCGTTAAGCTTAAATAGGCTAAGCATATTTTTATTAATATTATAACACATTAATACAAACTAGCCACCCTTTGATTTTTTTTTCATTTCCGTATATTTTTTATCAAATGAAAAATGCAATTAATTGTTGATTTTGGTTTTCATTTTATTAGAATGAATATAATTATTAGGCAACACAACTTCTACATAACATTGGCTCTGATTGGGTTTTTACAGATATCCTATAGAGACTTTTTGGCTCAAAGACATTTATGCCTGTTCATTTCAGTGCTGTATTTTGACAGATTTCGCAAAGGCTTCACTTGCAACTTGACTTGTGTGGCGTCTACGTATCGATGTCTGGATGACAGCTAGAGAGAGATGAGATCAGACCTTAGATTTGATTTGTGGCCGCACGTCACAGTTACTTTACTGCAATTTTTTAAATATCGGCTAATCTAACTTTTCATTCGATTAAAAGCTGAAATATTGCCAGACAGACAAAGCAACTTTTGGTTTTGGAAGAGAGCGGCTTTAGTGATAAAAGACGGACACACACGGCCTATTCATTATTGATTTTTTAACATTAAACTCATAATAATCAAGTGCAAAAAAGAACAGCTGAACTTTGGAAAAAGTGATCACTGCGGTTGCCGCGATGGTTGCTTTGTTTCTCTGCAGGTGGCTTCGTCAGTGGCGCGGCATTGCTAAATCACTTTTGTTTTAATAAAAAATACGATTATTTATTATTAAACATCGTGAGATGATGGTCGCGTGCTTTTTTTAAATGAGGCGCTTTTAAATCTAAATCGTCCGCCATTCTCTTTCTGTAAATTCGACTCCTCGTTCTCTTCACATGATAAATGAAATATTACACCGTCAACAGCGCCTATCGTGGCAAGCCTAGTCCGAGCTTCTCCTCTGTAGAATTGTCAATCTATAGCAATTGATGATTGGCTCCTGTACTACTAGGCGGGGCTTCATTCACCATATTGACCATTACACTTTTCCCCATTCAAAACTGTACGAGTGACATGTCTTAGCTATGTATTCTATAGTCTTTGTTAATACATGTATGTATCTAGACATTTGTCATTTGAAGGTAGTTTTGTTTTGTTTGAAGGATAAAAGTCTGTTGGAGTGAGATTCAAATGAGGCAAATTGAATGTAAAAATAAAGCTTCACACCACTGAAATTTTAGTGTGGTTTATTTATAAACTAATTTCGAGAGGATCACGTGCTTATGATCAACACGGCTGGCACCTTGTCAGCTCCGTAATCTGCCCTATTAGATGATTACGGACACACTATAAATAACCAGAGATTTCACTCCAGCTATCTTCGTCTTGAAGTTCCCCCTCCTTCCACCCCTACTTCCACCCTTTCCTATAGGGCGACACGGCGGCCCAGTGAATAGCACTGTTGTCTCACAGCAAGAACGCCACCAATTCAACCTCTTATTGAGCCGGTTGGCGTTTCTGTGCGGAGTTTTCATGTTCTCCCCGTGTTCGCGTGGGTTTCCCTCGGGTTCCCCGGTTTCCTCCCACCGTCCAAAAACAAACACCTTAGTCAATCGACTAAACCAAATTATTGCCTAAGACAACTTTAGTTTACACTTTTCACACGGCGATAAGCGGGGGAGTTCTCGAGACCTTCCTGAGCTCGAACTTCCCTCTCGCCCTTCTAACGGGAGGGAGCCCCGGGCTCGAAGATATATGAGCTCAGGGCTCTCTCCCGGGACAGCATGCCAATTACGCTTTATTGATCATCAGCTAAGTGTGAACTCTTGAATATGATTTAAAAATCACATGTTCATGTGACTCGTGTACTGTAGCTCTTCATCTTACTGCATTTATTGCAGATTAGAAAATTCCCTCTGTGAAGTTTATTGTTTGGCCTGGGTGCAAATCCATTGACATGTTTATTAAACAAAAAGCTTTATCAGATGGATGTTGCATGAATTCTGTGATAAAGTCATATGCACTTTGTATTTAAATGGAAATTTAATTTATTTAAAAGGAAAACAAGATTGAAGTTTAGTGGAATTACAATTGCAAGTTGGGTTAGTTCATCCAAAAATGAAAATTCGGTCAATAATTATTTAGCCTCATGTTGTTTTAAACTCCTGAGACCTCCATTCATCTTTGAAACACAAATTATTATATTTAGGATGAAATCCAAGAGCTCCTTCATCCTCCATAGACAGCAATGCTCCTGACTTGTTTAGAGTCCAGAAAATTACAAAAAAAACTGTCAAAACAGTCTATTTATTTTCAGTGGTTCAATTGGATTATTATGAATCTACGAGAATACTTTTGTGCACACATAAAACAAAAATAATGACTTGATGTAATAGTTTTTTTCTCCATCGTGTCAGTGTGCACTGATATATACCCCAGATGCCGCCACACCACTTCTTCTGATTGAATCAAAGCACAGACGCATCCGAGGTAATATGTCAAAAGAGTGACCGAGTGCAACACTCAATTATGTTAGTTTTATGTGCACACAAATGTATTATCATAGCTTGATGAACCACTGAAGGCATATGGTCTGTTTGGAGGATGTTTTATTCTAAAAGAGTAGGAACCGGAGCTGCACTGAGGCTCAGTGGTTAGAACTGTCACCTCACTGCAACAAGGTCACTGATTCGAATTCCTCGCTGGGCCCGTTGACATTTCTGTGTGGAGTTTGCATGTTCTCCCCGTGTTTGCGTGGGTTTTCTCTGGGTGCTCTGGTTTCCCCCACAGTCCAAAGACATGCACTATAGGTGAATTGAAGAAACTAAAATGGCCGTAATGGATGAGTGTGTATGGGTGTTTCCCAATACTGTGTTGCAGCTGGAAGGACATCTAATGCGTAAAACATATGCTGGAATAATTGGCGGTTCATTCCGCTGTGGTGACCCCTGAAATAGAGACTAAGCCGAGGGAAAATGAATTAATAAATGAGTAGGGACTGTTGTTGTCTATGGAGGATGAGAGAGCTCCCTGGTTTCATCTAAAATACCTTAATTTGTATCTCAAAGACAAACAAAGACCTCACAGGTTAGGAATGACATGAGGGTGAGTAATTAACGGCAAACTTTTTGGCCAATCTAACCTTTTAATGAAGGAAAAATGATGAACAGAAGATTTGACTTGCCACATTCTCTAATGTTGGTGATGATTGACTAATATTTTCATAAAACCCTCTGAACTTAATCCTCATACTTGTAAAAATGGACATTGGGCTGATTCATCCTGAGACACTTTATTTTATTTTTATTTTGGGCTATTCTAAAATATGAAATACGATAGTGCTACTTTTCCAGTCTATACTTCTATTTAATAGATTTCATAGTTTAAAAAAATATTTTATAAATAAGTATGTTTATACTTGCCAATGTTTTAGTAGTTGTTGAAATGTGTAGACATTTTAAAGAACTTCTCAATTCATCAGCTCTAGATATGTAGAATCAAAGTGAATTTCTGCAGTAAGTGAGAACATGTTGTTCTCGATTGGATTAGACAGTTGTAAGTGTGTGTGTGTGTGTGTGTGTGTGTGTGTGTGTGTGTGTGTGTGTGTGTGTGTGTGTGTGTGTGTGTGTGTGTGTGTGTGTGTGTGTGTGTGTGTGTGTGTGTGTGTGTGTGTGAGGCATGGAAAGAGTGTTTGTAAGGTTGAATTAGGATTGCACATCATTGACAGAAACTAAGCAGTAACTATGATGTAAGTACGGGCAACCCTTCTCCACCTCATATCAGTGCACTGGACTACAATTATACTGCAAATGACAAAGCAGAAATGACACAGCAATCAAACAACTTTGTTAATCTCTATTTTACTATTCGAAAGGTGTTTGAAAAGAGAAAGAGAGAGGAGTGTGAAAAAAACAGTTCTCTCAGACAGTGTGTTTCCCTTTAAGAGTATGACATCACAAATGCACTCACCTAAGCTATCACAAACATCTTAATTTGGAGGTTTATAGCACTGACAGAGATTTACTGTAGACCCCCCCCCCCCCAAGCGTAGATATTTGAATGGGGTGTTGGCTGCTGCATTTTAACTGCAGGGGGTGGGGGAAGGGGGGTTGCGTCACACTAGGCTGGTTTTAAGGACTCCATGATGTAACGGGGAGTAATGCAAGCAGAGGGGCAAAGCTCTGAAACAAGTCAACCAGATGGGAAAGGCAGTATTAAATATGTCTAAGCACAGACATACATATGTTATCAAATAGGACAGAAGGAGAATGTGAAATTTAATGAAATGCTGTTGATTTTAGCCTTTATTGGTCAATATGAGGGGATGACGTGAGAGGCTGTCAAAGGCTTATTCCTTGCTTTATCAGGTGTTGCTACCGCGGAATGAACCAGCAATTTCTCTGGAAATTGTTTAACACATGTGCTTCTTGTCGCAACCTAGCACTCAGAGTACAACCCCGAGTGCTGAGAAACACCTACACCTTCCCATTCACACAATACGACCTATTTAGGTTATGGAAATTCACCTATACTGCATGTCTTTGGGCTCTGGGTAAAAACCAGAGCACCCGGAGCAAACCCATGCAAACAAGAGGAGAGCGTTCTAACCACTTAGCTACTATGCTGCCAGTGCTAAGATTTGTTGGGATACTTGTGATATTTGTTTACAATCATATTAAAATTTGGCTTATTACTGTGTTGTAGATGTTGTTAGTTTCAATGTAACCTGATCATCTTTTGTCTCTCTTTCTGTTTGGTAGGCGTCCCCACTCCAAGTATGGAGATTCTGCGGCACACACTCAACATGCTGGTCCGAGAACGGAAGATCTACCCCACCCCAGAGGGTTATTTCATTGTTACCCAGCAGACATACTTCATCACACCTTCCCTCATTAGGACTAACAGCAAGTGGTACCACCTGGATGAGAGGATACCGCAGCAGCAGCCGTGTACCTCTCCTCACTCAGGTACCATGACACCCTCCACATCTGGATGTGTTCGGGAAAGAACCCACCACAAGAACCACAGTGACTCCTACAACAATAGTTACCGGGAGGACATGCCTAGTACACATACCTCAACGTTACAGAGAAGGTCTAAGGAGCATAAAGAGTCTTCTCCTGTGTCTCCGCCTCCTCAGCAGCCATCAGAGAAGAGTAAAAGTGTGCATAGTTTTCCATTTAAAACAGAGACAAACAGCAAACACAAAGATGGAAGCAGCAGCAGTGGGGAAAAGCAATCTAAGAAGTTTGGCCTGAAGCTTTTCAGGTTAAGCTTCAAGAAGGACAAGACAAAACATCTAGCTACATTTTCTGCCCAGTTTCCACCTGAGGAGTGGCCACTGCGAGATGAGGAGACACCCACCACTGTTCCTAGAGAGGTGGAGATGGAGATCATTCGTCGGATCAACCCAGATCTTACGGTGGAGAACCTGGCTCGCCACACAGCTGTAATGAAGCGGTTGGAAGAGGAGAAGGCACAGAGGAACAAAGCCAATTCCTCTGCTCAGCAGAGTGCCCGCAGCAAGCGGAGCCGCAGCCATCGAAAAGCCCAGCAGAGCAAGGCCTCACGTTCTCATAGTAAAACACGTGCATCCAGGGGGGATCCATCTGAAGGATCCAATCTAGACATAACCTATGACCGGGATTACAGATTCTACAGCTCCTCGTTGGTACGCTCTCCACGTGAAACCATGATGTCCATGGAGCGGAACAGAGGAAAGTATATGGTTCACAGCAACCCTAACATTGTAGAGTCTCACTTTACCACTGCTCCAGAGTGGGATGTTTCTGGCGAACTAGCAAAGCGGAGGACAGAAATGCCATTCCCAGAACCTTCTAGGGCACAGTCACACTCCAAAGTCCACCGAAGTCATAGTCATACTCAAGAGAGAAAATCACGGAATGAGAGGTCGGACAAGGCCAAAGAAAGGTCACGCTCCATGGACAACTCCAAAGGGCCACTTGGTGGTCCGTTCTTAGGTCCTCCAGAGGACTTTGAGTGCAGTCCTGATGACAGAAGTCGGTACTACACTGACGATGGTACTTTGAGGGCATCCGCGCAGGCAAACCACTATTCTCGCATCATGCTCTCTGCTGCTAGATTACACTCTGATGTTTGTGTGCCTGATGTAGGAAGAGGATCCTCAGAGGATGCAGTGCATTACCGGACGCTGGAGAGGAGTAAAAGCAGGGATAGTCTTCCTGCTTACAACGACCTGAAGTCTTGCTCTCCCAAAGCACCTGTGGACGACTATTTCCAGTGCACTGCAGCAAATGAAGTCTCTCTCTCTGCTCCATCTTCTCTTATAAAACCCAGTCATGACTTTACAGACAGTGTCTGGAAGGGGATTTCTTCAGAGCGACTTACCCCACATCTTACACCACCTCACCCTATAGAATATAAAGAGGAGACAGCAAAGGGACAAAGTAGTATTTCTGTAGCGTCAACGAGCCAAACTCCTGAGCATCTCCCCAATGGACGATTGTTGCACCAACACAATCCCGACTCAGGTGATTTGGACAAAGTGCCAGAGGTTTACAGCCAAGAGACTCTGTTCAAATCTCCAGACTATGTGGAAAGCAGCTTCTCTAGGCCAGGTACGATAGGTAAGTCCCCTCACACAAAGTCGGCAGAAGTCCTGGATACTCAGGAGCTTTTTGATAAACCTCTACCACTGACCGTGCCACCATCCTCGGCTCAGGAGCAAGCCTCATGTGCGGAAACCACCTTTGACTATTACAACGTGTCAGATGACGACTCGGAGGAGACTAGTCATAAGAACAGAGTAGAGGAGAAAGTCAGAGAAGAGGGAGGGACAATGCAGTGGCTGCTGGAACGAGAGAAAGAGCGGGATTTGCAGCGGAAGTTTGAGAAGAACCTAACCTTTCTAAGTCCTAAGGAAGGTGAGAGCAACAACAGCCAAAAATCGGTCCATTCTACCCGATTGGACAGTATGGACTCCAGCAGTGTGACTGTGGACAGTGGATTTAATTCCCCACGGTAAGGCACTCAGGGCCACTTTAAGGGTTTATTTCATTTTGTGTGTGTGTGTGTGTGTTGGCAAGAGGGTGTGTCTTAAATAATAGGTATGCTATTCTATGAATAGACATACATTATTATCCTTGTTTTTAACTCAGTGTTAACTCATAGGAACATTTGGGGTTTTTTGTTTTTATAAACATGACAGAATTCTGTAGAGACTTGGTTTAATTTTAGTTTTTCAGCAAACCTTATATTTTCTTATTTTAAGGAGTAGTAACCACCTCTGTGAATGACATTACGACCAGAAACATACTCTATGCAAGTACAAAAACACTAGTGCTGCTGCAGTTGTGCATACTTAACATGTGTTCTTGTGTTACTCTGACAAACCTCAGGAGCTCAGTTGAGTTGTTTGTGCAAAAATGTTTGTGCTTTTCAACCTGATATGATAGTTTTAAGGTAACTATAACTAATTACATATCAGCGGTTTTAACAACTTTATCAAACTTAACAAGAACTTGCTGGCCACTATAGTGGCTCTTGTAGAGGCAATAAGACATTGTTTTGCATTTAATTCTGGTACATTTTTAATGCTGCATTTCCTACTTGCGTAGAGTAAGTTTTTGGGCTTGATCCTAATGTTCTATGAACCATGTTTTCACTAAAATGTGATAGGTACCGAATACAACTTAATGTAGGTCAACCACTACCATTTTTATAACTGCAATCTTTTGTAATGGTTTACTCCGTTGTGATTTTGGTTTTGTTTTAAACAGATTTTTTGTTTAAATATTGTGTTGTTTTGGGTACTCCTTTGGTCATTTTTGTCTAAATGAATGTCATGTTTGTATTGTAAGTGCTGCATTGTTGCATTGTGTGTTCTCACCAAAATCCATTGGGTTAATTGACGTTGTTCTCAAAATTACCACATTACATAATGTATAAGCACATGTCTGTCACTTTATTGATATTTTTGAGGCCTTACTTAATGAATTGCCTTGAGCACATGATGCAACTTGTGCAACTTTTACGTCGTACTGTTATCCTTGTCCTCCCCTTCAACCTGCACCCACACCCTATATTATTGTCTTCCAAATGTCTGAAACCTCTCATTCTGCATACTTTCAGTGTATGTTTTCACGCTCAGACATTGCAGTGCAATAATATTGACTCATAAAACACTTTAAAGTTGGATGCAAAGTCGGTTTTATAGATAAACATCCAACATTAAAAAATGCTCACTGACATGCGAAAGGATATCAAGAAGTTTGTGACATCCCAAAAAATCGGACCTCTTGAACTGCTGAAATTGATGAAGTAGACATTTTCTGACTGTGTTTAGGAAAAATGTGATTGGATGAAGAAAAACAAGCACTGTACTGTTACTCAGGTCACCCTGTGAGGCAGAGCGGGTTAGAAACGCTTCACCCTGCTTACTGCCAAAAAAACCTGATGAGACATTTCAAACATTTGAGGAACAAAATGTGGCCCCCATGTTTTTTGTTTAGCTTCATTTTTTTTATTAATTGTGTTTCACCCCCAAATTAAAGTATGTTGTTTTTTATACAGTGCCTCAGTTGCAGTTTATACCCTGTGTTTGTGTATTTGTTTTGTTCTGTTTCTTCCTGTGTTTTCATTCTCCCGTTTACACTTTGGCAGCAACTTATGTTAAAAACATCATAGCAAAAGGAATTACAAGCTAAAAATATATGTCTGAGATATTGGAACGTCAAACAGCTTCTAAATTCATATTATTGATATACATTCTATTAAAACAAATCAGGCAAACACTATTAACTTTTTAATGGGCATCAGAAAGAAAATCTGAAATTAGTGACACTGGTGGCCATTAAGTAAACTGCTGCCAATTGGAAATACCTTTTCAAGGATGTATTAACGAACATTGTAAATCCACTACTGAGAGTGATTTAAGATGAATATGTTAATATGTGTTAATATGTTTTCTCTTAATTAACAAAATAAACACAAAAAAACCCGATAACGAATTGTAACGGATTAGCAGTTCACATATGTTTGCACAAGTTTTTAACCGTTTTTCACTATTAGGCTGAATGGTTCTGTTTCCTTAACAATTCTGGGTCTATCCGGTCCCATCATTTTCTATGGTGGTGCTGATAATAAAAATATTTGGAATGTATTACAAATCATGCCGCAGTCAAACTAGAGTTTGAGCATGCGAAATGCTGTTGTATGGTGCTGCGAATAGGGGCGGGATTAAACAAGATGATTAAACATTAAAAAAAAAAAGCGTGCAAGTGATCGCTTCATATTTTAAATTTCTGTATAGAAAGGTCATGTTTTGATCTTCGATTGGTCTCACGCAATCACGTGATGCGATTTTGCAGATCAGAGTTCACCAAGCTTGAACTTTGCAATGCAGCAAACTACAAAAACTGGTCTTCCAGTCTGCCGCATTTGCATGCACGATGCGACCCTGGATTAACATCAATGTTGATCCTGGAACATCATTTTTGTTTGAAAATGTAATCCATACCTATTCCCAACCTCTAAACCCAACCATAACTGTGTAAGTTATTCCCAAAATCAGAGGGGAATAATAGTTGGATAACAATTATGTAGAAGTGCATTAACCTAACCGTAAGCCCAGTGCCTAATTTATATAGGAGGTCCCGGAAAAGATCGGGGTAACTGATCCGGCATGTTGAGCGTGGGATTTGGGGGGGGGGGGGGGGGGGGGTTGGGGGGGTTGGATGGCAGAGGGGTGTCGCGGACGCAGGACGGATGTGAAGAGCGGGGGGTTGTCACGGACGAAAGTGAAGAGGGTTGGGGCCGCGGAAGAAAGTGAAAGTGAACAGCAGATGAGGGAAGAGGGCGGTTGAGGAGGGGGATCTGTAAAATGAGGTGCCCTTCTTCAAAATTAAGCCCTGCGTAAGCCTAAACAGTAAACGTATCCCTTAATTCTGATTGGCTGATTAGAATGTTGTTCCAGAATAAACATAGATCTACTTGGTGAAATCGGGTTGGTGTATGAATGGTAGTCTATGGTGTGAACTTGGCTTTAGTCATTGCTTTGTTAACGTAAGTGTTATGTAAACTACAATATGGATGATGATAAGATTTTTATGGATTATTTCTGATATTTACTTAGTTGAATAACAATAAATAAATAGTGTGTACTTGCTCTACCAGTCCAGCATGGCTGTCTAACCATGCCGAGAATTCTGGGCTGAGATAGATTTGTAATTTTGTTCCAGGCTCACATGGAAACAACTATAACAGTACATAAACAGTTCGGCACAATAGTGAAAACATTTCATTTTCATTAAAAACTGTTTCAAAGCTATTTTCATTGAAAACTCCCATGTAAAACCATAAATGTGCAAATGTTCTTATGCATAGTCCCTTTGACACAATGGTCTCAAACTCAACTCCTGGAGGGCCCCAGCTCTGCAGAGTTTAGCCCCAACCACCTCCAACTCACACCTGCTTAATAGTCTCTAGTAGTCTTGAACACCTTGATTAGTTGGATCAGCTGTGTTTGATTAGGGTTGGAGCAAAACTGTGCAGAGCTGCAGCCCTCCAGGAATCGAGTTTGAGACCTATGCTTTAACATATCCAGCCTTTATGTAACTATTCATAACAAACAAATAAAATGCAAATTTGCATGTGATATGCAAAAAAAACAAAAGTACAGTGCCTGTATGGAGTTTACAGTAAAATTTGAAACTGACCAAATATTCAATTCAAACTATTTTTGTACTGATCTAACACATGTAGTGATAAATACAAGTCTCAAATAGTCTTACATGTTAAATTGAGGATGTCTGAGGTGTTTGAGCACAACAACTAGCAACATAGAAATTCATGAATCATCTCCCTGAAACCTGCAGGTTTGTATTTCCCATTTTGTCATAGTCTTCAATGTTTATTTTACTCCTGTACTGTCTTTTCTCTTTTCTGTGCTGCTTTACTTTCCTTTCGTATTAGAGTTGGGCAGAAATTCTGAATTAAAAGTTGAAATGCATGTTTACAAGATCCAGAATTGGAGTAAGAGGATGAGGAGTTTAATTAAGTTAAATAAGTTCAATTAATACTTCAATTAAAATAAAAGAGCAAGATTTAAAAAACAAAATATTAAACCAATTAAGATAAACTTTAATGCAAGCAAAATTTCCATTAAAATTATCTAATTATAAAATAATTCATTTAAAACCAAGATTAATTAAGATTCAAATAGGTATTACAAATAAATTATGCATATTGTGATAACAGTCACTTAAAAATAGTCCATAGTGAAACGATTCCCATTTATATATTGTTCATTTTGTGATAAGCTTAAATTAATACATTATTTAAAGTGGTCCTAAAGGGATTTATAATGTTAGAATTGTTACTACTATTACTTACTATTTGGTCAAGTAAAATACATGAACAAAAATTGATTATAATAAAATAACTAAAAATAAAGTATGGAGTGTTAAAATATCTTAATAAAAATTTGGCTATTTGTTTTTTCTTGCAGTTGCGGGTTTTGTCACAACTTTTTTCCTTACAATTTTGACTTTTGAGATGTAAACTCAACTTGCAAGTCACAAAGTCCAAAACTAGAAAATAAATCATGATATAAATAGATAAATTAGATCTGTGTACAAGATTTATGCCTTTTACATGTTGGAGTCTCTCGCATGTGGATGAACATTTAGGAGACTGACTGAAAACATGCATAATGGTGGTCAGTATATTCTAAAAAAGCTGAATCAGAATATATGGGGTACACTTTCAGTTTTTTGGAAATAGGCTAATTTCACAAGGAGTTTAACAGTTAAGTTTAACCATTTTATAATCCCTTCACCTAATTTCTGGGTCTGGCAGGAGCAGTTTTAACATAGCTTAGAATAAATCACAGACATCCCAAGTTGGTCAAAGTACTTTCCAGGATGGGGTGTGCATGATGTAGATGAATAACTCTGGGGGGGGTGGGGGAGTGTGCGGCGATGGGGAGTGTTGGTGCGTCGTCCTCCCCTTTGGAGGTATCTTTGGCCTTGGAACTTCTGGGAGATTTGGGAAGTCTGAAATCATTTAATTAGATAAGACCGATTGCTCAAAAATGACTAGAGAGTTTTGAATGTCTTGTGTACCAAGACTGAAGTAAAATGAAATGGAAAAGTTGCTATTTTCAAGGCCAAAGTGGCTAGGAAATATATTCTCATTCTGGCGTAATACTAATAATCAAGAAATTTGCTGCCGCACTATATCTGCAGCAGGCACAAGGATGTTCCACAGCAATGTTACCTAGCTGGGGACTATTTTCAAGCACTGCGTAAGCCGTAATATGGCAGCATTGATTATTATGCCAGAACGAGAGTATAGTTCCTAGCCATATCAGCCTAGAACATATATTTTTTCTGTCATTCTTTAGTTCAAGATGAAACTACAGAAGACTTTAAACAGGAAAATAATCAAAAGCTTTTTTTAGAACTTTATGAGCGGGATGCTAATGGTCTAATCCAGGGGTCACCAATCTCGTTCCTGGAGGTCCAGTGCCCTGCAGGGTTTAGCTCCAACTTGCCTCAACACACCTGCCTAGGTGTTTCAAGTATACCTAGTAAGACCTTGATTAGCTTGTTCAAGTGTGTTTGATTAGGGTTGGAGCAACAATCTGCAGGACACCGGACCTCCAGGAACAAGTTTGGTGATCCCTGGTCTAATCCAATTCAATGATCTACGTCAGGGGTTCTCAATCTCAGTCCTGGAGGTCTGGTGTCCTGCAGATTTTAGCTTCAACCCCAATCAGATGTACCTGGGCTAGCTAATCAAGCTCTTACTATGCTTTTTAGAAACATTCTTGCAGGTGTGTTGAGGCAAGTTGGAGCTAAAATCTGAAGGAGACCGGACCTCCAGGACCGAGTTTGAGAACTCATGATCTATGCTAAGCTAAGCTAAAAGTGTTTCCGCCAGACCCGGAGATGTGCTGAATGGATTCATAAATGATGAAACTTAGCTGTTTAACTCTAAAGGAGTTGTAAAATGAGCCTATTTCCAAAAACAAAAGTGGAATGTTGCTTTAAAAACATTACGATGTAGCTTCTTTAGAAGCTAATTGGGTTTCTCATCCTCCTTTCACCATCAAATTCTGGAGTTTACTTGTAAATTAAACCATTTGTTTCTGCATTGTGCACAACTCTGATACTGCAACTGTGATTCCTAACTCTGACTAACCTCCATCTTTGCTCCTTTTCAGCATTGCGACTAATCATATCTGCTTTCTCCATAACACTGTCCTTCTCTTTCCTCTTCTGTTCTTCTGCATTGCTTCAGCACGAGGGAAAGCCTTGCTTCCAACACCTCCAGCAATGTGGAAAACAGCAGGCGGCAGAACATGGCCTTGAGTCCAGGTCACATGGGCACCAAAAGACCCCCTCCACCCTACCAGCCGCCCAGCTTCCGCACCGTCCGAGAGCCGCCCGCGAACCGCACCGAGAAACAGGCCTCCATCACCAGCGTGTAAAGAGACGCCAAAACACCGCACCTCACCAGGACTGTTACCATCACACAGGCAGGACATTCTGAGCTCGCGTTCATTTTAGAAACCATCCCACCGGAGGTATCTTTGGCTCTTTTTGGATATTTCTAACAAAAGAACGAACACTGCTGCATACAAACGAGTCGCTTGGTTTATGGTGTGTGGGATCAAATCAATCTGTAGGTGTCCTTTATAGCTCAATGTGTCCACTACGGGTCTCGACTGTCTTCTGATCCAAACTTCTGATGCCTCTTCTTCATCCGTCGCTGTGTCCGGTGTTTCATTCTGTACGCTCAGGTCCCTCTGAACTCCGGCCGAACCATATAAAGGCCACTTAAAATCTCCCTGGAAATCTGAACAAGCTCTTGTGTTTTCGCTGGATTCGGTTTAGCGCGTCCTTGTGTATCGTCCGGCGTCCTGGGAATTTTTGTTCTGGGATGAAACTTTAATGAAACATACCACCATCATGGCATTATTTGTTTATATGCTTAAAAAAAACACCAATTTACATACTACTGGTGCTTTCGCATTGAATGGACCATTTAAAATTAACGAACAAACAAAAAAACGAACTTGGAATCCATTTTTTTTTCTTTCTTGCCGATTTTCTCTTTTAACCAGGTGCTCAACGACTAGACGACACAGAATACACACATTACTACCTCCACTATTTGTACAGTCGTATAGAGGGAGACAATAGTGACGTCCATCCCCGCTTTAGGACCGCCGTTTTAGACAAATCACTATCAGCTTGCGAAATGTGAATGTACTGCTAGTGCTTTTTCAGTCACATCTCCATCATCCTACTGTTCTCATAATGCAGGTAGAGCCAAATCTCATTGTACTAGAGAGGAGACTTTGTGTAGAGTTCGGATTCATGTAGGACCCATATAGAGTGGAGAATTTAGACCTTCATATCTCTGATACGTCCAGTTATTCATGTTCAGTTATTTATTGTTATTATTATGATTATTATTATTGCAATTAGTTTCTTTTAAGTTCTTTTAGTACACAAATTCATGGTGAGCATTGAACAATATTTTTGCTGATTCTTGTGACGTGGGGCAAAACATGTCTGGTTTTATCTGTCGAATGATTTCTAACAAATTGATCATTTCAAGACTAATCAAATGTGACATTTATAAAACATTTCTGTTTCAATTAAATGCTGTTCTTTCGATTGTTCTATTCATCCTGAAGAAAATAAAATTATTTATCAAAAGTGTAAAATTGTACATTATCAGAATTGATAATAAATTATAAAAACGGGTTTTTTTAATTTCCTGATCATAAATTGGCAGCTCCATCATACACGATCATAAAAACTTTGGGGATTTTGGATAATTTCCATTTTTAGATATTTCAAAACTTGAAGAGCAAAGCGGCTACTGCAATTAATACTTGAGTTAAGGCTGGGCGATTAATTGAAAAGTAATCAAAATCGACATTTAGAACTTACCGATCTAATTTTTTTTTTGTCATGTGATCCCGCCCTGTTAAAGGCTGTGGCTGATTTCTACTTCTGCGGCCACTTTGCAGCCTCATCTGATCTCTGGTGAAGTAGGACGATGGACTCATTCTTGAGCCTTACTTTGCACTACATTGACGATGATTGGAAGCTGCGCCAGAGATGCCTTTAGACGGCATATAAAACTTGTCAGTGAACTATGAGGGCAAAAAAATAAATAAATAAAATAATCCTTCATTAATCGTAATTGAGTTAAAAAAAAATTCAATTAATCGAGATTTAGATTTTAGGCGAAATCTTCCAGCCCTAACTTGAGTGCAACAAAATATGTTGTAATAGTGTCATATTTTCTTCATTCTTAAAGTTGAATCCTGATCAGTCACCCTTTATAAAACAAATTTAACATTAATCAAATATTTATTATGAATGGACTCGAATAAATGCATCTTGAATATTGGAGGACCAAATTTATGTAAAAAGGGGAAAATCTTGTGCTAAAGGAAACTCTACATCAAATTCTTATATAGTTTCAATCATTACAAAACAATTTTATAAAATATGCACACGCTGATTATTATTTGTATGTTTACAATGCTGAAATTTGCATGGTCTGTTGAAATTCTGATTGAAGGTGTAAAATCGTTTATTGCACAGCTAGTTCCAGTAGACATGGGCCGGTATAAGATTCTGATGATATGATATCCTTGGATAAAAATGTATGAAATGTATTGTGTTTACTGCTGTAAATAAGTTCATTTTAAATGTCTGGGTAAAAACAAAAACTTTTTCCCCTTTGAAAACAATATATTCTATTTTTTTAAAGATTTATAATAGTTTGGAGCAGTAAACATGTCAGGCTAAATAATTCAAAAGATTAATTGACTTCTGCTGTCTTCATTAGTTTTAAAAACACAGATTTCTTTACAACTTAAAACGGCATCTTTAGATATTTTTTCTGCTGGAGATACTGTTGTCCTAAAAAATATATATACAATTATAAACAAAAAAATATATATATAAATAAACAAATCTTACACATACCTCAGGAACGGTATTACAGAATATGTTTTAAAACCTTGACTTTTCTAAACCGCGGTATACCTTGAAAATGGTTATCGTCCCATGGCCAAGTCAAAAGTCCCAAGTCCTAAGTTCCAGTCAATTTTAATTACAAATCACTACACAACAGCTCAAAATATGCTCAAAAAATATTTGTGAAGAGGTAGCTAACACATGTTACTATGAGCTAGTAGATATGACCATGTCTTATTGAGATAAAGTTGGTTTTATATTCGGACATTTAGACCTTCTCCTTAATAATATAATTTCAGAAAAGTATTCTTTCAAATTCTAAAGAGGAATATCCTATTAGCAGCCATTAGCAATTATTATACACACACAGACAATCTTGTGCTCACGCACTCTCTGACTGCTAATTCAAAGCGGGAAAATGTAAACATTAGATCAAATATTGTGCTGTCAATAGCATAACTAATTTTTACTTGTCTAAATGACTCTGGTACAATTGTGATAATCAACAGCTTGCCATTGTGTTTTATAAAATCCTTTAATGTAACGCCAATCTGTTGATTATCCCTCAAGTTTCATATTCAGTAATTGTGGGCATATTTTTCATTCAAAATATCAACATTAAATACTATTTAGTTGTTGGCATCAAGTCACATTACTATCAGTTGTCTATCATAAAAACAGCAGTCATATATTAAATGTTTCACTATTGCAGAATTGCCTTACGTTTTTGATGGTGAAGTGATGCTTCGCACTCTTCTGTGAACCAGAAACCGCGCCTTCTTGAATTTGTTTGGCTGTCGTTACACCTCAAATGTGCACTATTTTTGTTTTCCAATGGACTGGAGTAAATTATTCCGTTTATAATTTGGTTTCCAGACATAAAGACACTATTCAGATGTTGTATTTAAAGAAAATTATAAGGTCTTTGTGTGTAGGACTAGTTCTTACACATCTCATTGAAAGCCTTTAGTTGTTGGCTGTGAACTAACTGTCTGAGATCAGTCAGCGAACTGTAATGCGGTTCCCTGAAAAAATAATTGCACACTTCACAGCAGAATCAAGCATTCGATAGTTAATGCATGCTGATGTTCTGTGGCATGTTTTGTCCCAGCATTCAAGAATCAATTGCTTATGTTCATTTTTTAAAATAAGTTATGATTCAATTCTAAGTCTTTTCTTTTGTGCAGTGACGTTCACTGCTCGGTTTAGTGAACGTCTGTTATATTCATCCGCCTACGAGTTCTAGAGGACTGTAAAATGTCACGCTCTCCAATAAATGGATAAACTGCAGCCAGGACTACCTTCTTCTACCATTTTTGCACTAATGCCTGTTCTCTGGTGACTGTAAAAAGAAAAAGGAAGAAAAAAAATCATCCGAACGGATGTTCTGTTTATATTGAACATATTTCATACGAAATACTGATAGTCCATGAAATGTCTTCCCTAAACATGATGGATTTCTTATGGTTCTCAATAACATTGTTCTCCTTATTGTGACATTATGTCATTCTGTAAGAGATGGCTATCTGTCAAGCTGAGTATAAAAACCTACAAGGGGGATTTTTTTGGGTAAAGTCTATAATATTTAAAAAACTCCCCGTTTGTGTAGTTGTGCTGTTAAATGTTTTAGTGTACTAAATCCCTCCCTTGGGGATTGTGTAACTTTTTAAGACAATAAAATAACATGACATGTTTAATTTAACCGCGTGATCTCTGTCGAGGTCAGTGCCATGTTGGTCTTTTGGTGTGGTGATTTGCACAGCTGTGGAGAAAAATGAAGTGGAAAATGAGGTAAACTACCACAGGTGACCACTAGAGAGCGCTCATTGTATTTATAAAAAATACACATAGAAGTTATTCATTAGAGCAGATCGACCTCCCTGCAGTTTTGCAGCCCATATCAAACACACCTGCCTGTAATTATCAAGTGCTCCTCAAGTTCTAATTAATTGGTTCAGGTGTGTTTGATCAGGGTAGGAGCTGAAATCTGCAGGAAGGTTGATCGCCAGGAACAGGGTTGGTCACCCATGCATGAGAGTATCTGAAGAACGTTGGACATCAAATAGCTTTACAATACACAAGTTCTTTTACGAAGGTTCTTTGGGAAACTGAAAATGATTCTTCTGTTGCGTCGCTGCAAACCACCCACTTTGGAACACACTTATTTTGGTAAGAGTCTATGTTATGTAATATAAAATAATTCCTGCAAGTTTCAATGACCTTCCTGCTGTGATGCAACAGTGCTACCCACTGCGCCACCGCGTTGCCGTTACCAATAATTAATCAGTCAAAATGGGTAACAGGCCCGTAGCCAGCCTGGTCAAAGGGGTGGTTCTTTTTTCTCAAAAAGTGGACCTTTTTGGTGTTACACACCTCATTTTATATTTAATAAAGAGATTTAAATAGATTTTAAGCACTATTTTATCTGAATGACCTTGTCAGATGCTCATCATAACCACACTTTTTGATGTACCAAAAAAAATTTCCTAAAGATTTAAAATAAAGAAATATTTATTTTTAAAATACAATTTATTACATCATATATCATTAAAAAATTTAACCCATTTTAAATAATAATAAAAAAAACTATTGTCAATTATTTGGCAAATTATAAATAACAAACTGGCCAGCAAAATCAACTTTACTCAGTCAGAATTTCACCATTTGAAATAAAATTAATTCATTAATTACATTGGAAAATTCATGGAAAACAACAATATAGCCAAAATAGTATTCAAATTAATTTTAATATGATCCTCTTTTGGTGCTTCACATCTTTTTATTGGATAGTTTTTAGTTTCATGAATAAGGTCCAAGATTTAGTAAAAAAAAGACTTGTAAACTGTTTTTTCTTTTTTAACAACAATATAGTAGTAAAAGATGATGTCACTTACATCAGATTGTGTGTTTTCTTGCACAGCTGGATGTTGCACTCATGAAAAATAATTGTTTGCATTGGTCAAAACTGATTAGCTAAAGTCATGACAGCCAACACAGAATTCGGCTTGGTCTCAAAGCCTTTTCGATGGATTATTTTCACTTATTGCGATGACATAGCATTTAAAATAGGACAAATGAGCTCATGTATGGGACAAATTCTGGACCTTTGTCAGTGAGGGGTGGTTCTTTCGAACCACCCGAACCCCCCCTGGCTACGGGCCTGGGTAACGTTTATGTTTTTTTTTTATCATTTTAACTAATTACCCACGATATGTGTAAAACTGATTAAATTTACTAAATAAATTAACTGTATGGAGTCATGAGGGCGGTGCAGTGGGCAGCGATGTCGCCTCACAGCAAGAAGGTCACTGGTTCAAGCCTCAGCTGGGTCAGTTGGCATTTCTGTGTGGAGTTTGGATGTTCTCCCTGGGTTGCCCTGGGTTTCCTCCGGGTGCTCAGGTTTCCCCCACAGTCCAAAGACATGTGGTTAGGTGAATTGAATAAGGTAAATTGGTTGTAGTGCATGAGTGTGAATGCGAGAGTGTGTGGGTGTTTCCCAGTCATGGGTTGCAGCTGGAAGGACATCCGCTGCTTAAAATATATGCTGGATAAGTTGGCGGTTCATTCCGCTGTGGTGATCCCGGATTAATAAAGGGACTAAGCTGAAAAGAAAATGAATGAATGATAGGGGCTGCACGGTGGCGCAGTGGGTAGCACGTTCACCTCACAGCAAGAAGGCCACTGGTTCGAGCCTCGGCTGGGTCTGTTGGCGTTTCTGTGTGGAGTTTGCATGTTCTTCCTGTGTTCGCGTGGGTTTTCTCCGGGTGCTCTGGTTTCTCCCACAAGTCCAAAGACATGTGGTACAAGTGAATTGGTAAGCTAAATTGTCTATAGTGTATGTGTGGGAAAGATTGTGTATCGATGTGTCCCAGTGATGGGTTGCAGCTGGAAGGGCATCCGCTGCATAAAACATATGCTGAATAAGTTGGCGGTTCATTCTGCTGTGGTGACCCCGGATTAATAAAGGGACTAAACTGAAAAGAAAATGAATGAGAGAAGATAAAATGACCACAGTCACAAGGGTGACATGTTTTATCTTCATTTATGATGACCAAATACAGTATGTTTATGTAGAAATAAAACAACAAATCACTTCTTCCCTGTGCTTTGTAAACTATATTTGAAGTTAAATTTGAAAAAACAATTCGTTTTAATATTAATACATTACTATCAAAAAAGAATGTGTGATCAAACAATTTTATTTAAAATTATTACAATTTAACACTTTTTTTTTTTGCTGTAAAACATAGAGCTCTGAAGGATGGCGGCAATTATTTTGCAATTAAATATCATTTTGGGGCTGCACTGCTATCCTTAAATAGTTGTTTAATATGGAATCAAGAATTTTCTTGTTCTAAATACCAATGACGAGGCCATTTTACAGGACATTTTACAGGTCAGTCTTCTGTAAATCATGATAATGTTTCATAGCCATTATTTTGTTTTATTGCACAAAAAAAACCTAAATTAGACTCACAGGAATTAAAATTATATTTATATACATACTCACCAGCCACATTATTAGGTACGCTAACTAGTACTGGGTAGGCCCCCCCCTTTCTGTTGACTTTCTATCAGCTCGAACCAGTCTGGCCATTCTCCTCTGGCATCAACAAGGCATTTGTACCCACAGAACTGCCGCTCACTGGATATTTTCACTTTTTCAGACCATTCTCTGTAAACCCTAGAGATAGTTGACATGGATTGAGTTGCTGCCATGTGATTGGCTGATTAGAAATTTGCGTTAACGAGAAGTCGGATAGCTACCAGTGAGTGTATGTATGTATGTGTGTGTGTGTGTATGTATGTATGTGTGTGTATATATATATATATATATATATATATATATATATATATATATATATATATATATATATATACATACATACATACATACATACATACATACATACATACATACATACATACATACATACATACATACATACATACATACATACATACATACATACATACATACATACATACATACATACATTCATTCATTCATTCATTCATTCATTTTCTTCTCGGCTTAGTCCCTTCATTAATCCGGGGTCGCCACAGCGGAATGAACCGCCAACTTATCCTGCACGTTTTTACGCGGCGGATGCCCTTCCAGCCGCAACCCATCTCTGGGAAACATCCACACACACTCATACACTACGGACAATTTAGCCTACCCAATTCACCTGTACCGCATGTCTTTGGACTGTGGGGGATATATATATATATATATCTCTATCAGTGACATTAATATCATTTTAAAACTAGAGTTAAGAAAAAACCATCAAACACCAGTAATAATATCTGCAGCAGTGCTTAACATGTTAAACTCGTTTTTAATAAGACCAATTTCATCATTTTCTAAATGAATACTGTCTGGGTATTTAACGTATACAAACATGACAGCACAAAGCAGAAGTGAGACGTTTGGTTGTTTATTCAGCAATTCCACTATATAACTGCATTGAAACTTACAGCCAGTTTAAACAGTACAGCAAATGAGAAAATGATTAGGCATTTCTAACAACACAACAAACTTCAAACTAATCTTCCACTTGAAAGAACAATCAGCAGCGAAATATGATCAAAAATGAGTGGGGGGAAAGAAATCCCTGCTCATATTTAACGGAATGATCACAATAGATAATGCAAAAATCCAGTGTTCAATCGCTTAATAATAATAATAATATTAATAATGCATTAAAATGATTCACTAATCTATTCAGCAGGGTTAAAATGAAGAGTTTTAATTAAATATTAGACCATAAAAGAACTAAGCAGAGTAAAATACAATAAAAATCACAATAGCATGTGCAGTGATTATATTAGTAACACGGTAAATGATGTGCGGTCAGTTTTGTGCTATTTGGTTTTTCTGCTGTGTCCTTAACATCACACTGGGAGGGTCTGAGGTATGGTCAGTCGGGCTAGTGTGAGAATACAACCGATGTTTAGCAGGGTATGTAACAGCAAACAGCACACAGAGAGGAATGCTTCACATGTTTGGGTTATTGAGAATAATGTGCTTATATGGATGAAATATGTGCAGAATGTGCGTTTTAATGTTGTGTTTGCAGGTCACATGACGACTGTGAACTCTGTACTGAATCTGATCATCACATGTTCATGACTGAGCACTTTTCAAATGCTTTCGTGTCCATGCTGTGTGTGTGTGTATACAGGTTTATGTGGTTTACAGGGACACAACGTTGTATAATGCCATGGGAATGACTTATTTGTACTCTATTAAGGTGGTTATACATTAATAAAGTACATATATTAGCTATTCCTCTATTACCTCGTATTCCTGTAATTCAGAATGCTTAAAAATCATATTTGATGAGGTATTTTGACATTAAAATTTGTCCACAGGTTTCCTTTGAAAGTTAGGACCAAATACAGTTTTTACTGTATAAATACATTATGTCTATGGAGTGTCCCTGTAAACCATATATACATGTATGTGTGTCTAATTCACAATTGCAGATGAGCACATCTTGTTGATTCCACACAGTCCGGATCCTCTATACAGGTAATAGTAGCCCTATAGGAGAAGTGTAGAGAATGTGTTAAACTTCCTGTGATTAACAGAATTACTTAAGCTTTTTAAAGATCTTTTAGTGCTGGTTTTGATTCACACACACAAAAAAATAAATAAAACATACACACATGTACTTGAACAGATACATAGATATTTTTTTAACTCTATAAACTGTATATTTTAATACTGTATAATCTGTTTTTCCTCAGAAAACTTAGAAAAAATTAAAAGCAACAACATGATTTAGGATTTTTTTAAGCTCTTTTGTTTATGAGGACACAGGATCAGTAATGGCGGTGACTTTATAAATATATATTAAAAATAAAATGACATTATATTGTGATTGCAATTATTACACGGCTCTCAGGAATGACATTTCGCTGAAATAAAACTATTGAAAATGGGGAGAAACTCTCATTGTTAGATAGATGTTTCACTAGCTGGGTTTGTTAAAGCACATTTTGAAGAATTGGATGAGAAAGGAGTGATGAAAACTGCACATTTCAAATAAAAATCCCTTCGCAAAAAGGTTTGCATGTTCGCTTGAGGTGGTTTTTAAAAATAATGGGAATGATGGGAGATAAAAACACATTAGCTGAATAAACTCTGAAGGGGGTCGCACAGCGGATGCGCTGCGGCATGCACATGACAGTTGAAAGTATCGCACACAAGACACAGTCGAATGTAATTTAATATGAAACTATTCAGATTGTGCTCTGTGGCGTGGCAGAAATATGAACAGTGTCCTGAGTCGTATCTGGGTGCCGCGGACCGCTGGCAACTTGCGGCGCCGGTGTGCGTACCCTTATAGAAATCTATGTTTAAAAGTGAGGGGCGCATCCGGTGTGCGACCCCCTTGATGTAGCGAATATTACACTCATGTGATCAGCTGTCTCCATTATACTTGCCTTGTTTACTGTTGGTTACTAGGCAACCAATACTACAGTGAGCTGCTCTAACAACTTTGATGAAAATGCACCAAATTCTGGATTTTGGATGATATTTTTTATTTTATTTTTTGTGAACTTTTGGAATGAAAGATAAAGAAATTTTAAAAAAAAATAGTGCCAATAATTGTGATTATGGCTGTATATTTATGTCATAGTACTGAATTTTATTTCGTGTTGCATTTCTATTTTTATATATTTTTTATTATTATTATTATTATTATTATTATTATTATTATTATTATTATTATTATTTATTTATTTATTTTTTTATTATTATACATTTAGATTTTTTATATTGTATTTTTAAAATTTTTAATTTAAGGAGGTCAGGGTTTCTTTTTTTAAAATAATAAATTTAAAGGTGCAGTATATGTTTGACACCCAGTGGTTGAACTAGGTATTGCATATCTGGTTCAAAACAAACGAAAGCACAGGTTGCCAGATTGACGACACCAACAGCAGTGTGCCTGACTATTGAGCCTAAAGGCTGATTTAAGTCGTGTTTTAAATAAAAGCAACGGCACGCATAGAAGGAATATTTCCATATTAAAACAAGTTTTCGTTCTAACCAAGGGGCAACCTCCCGCTCTCCCTTGGGAAGCCAATACGGAAGTAACTAAAACTGCAATTCATCGAATCGCCTGGGGGGCTGGCTCCAGGAAGTCCCAAGTGCTTTCTTTCTGCATTGGTAAATTGGCCATTTTTACAGCTGATAAAAACATGTTTACAGCCTGGTACAAACGATGGCTTTGGTGCATATAGCTATGATTACCCTTCATGACAACTCTGAGGGGGGTGAATATTTTTATAACTCATCCGTTTCGTTTTTATTAGGTTTTATTAAGTTTGCATAATTAAGGGCGTGGCCACTTGAGTGACAGCTAGCCCTCGCTGGTCGCGGTCTCGTCACCTCAGCTGATTCTGGCTAATTAGCCACTGAGCTCGGCATATACATCCTGATTTTGTTTTGTTTAATGTTTCTTTACACAGTCATTTGCCTTTTGGAATTATTTCTTGCAATTATCAGATGATATGGCATGCTGTGTGGACTTAATTGTGCTTACAAACCGTTCAAGTTGCCTCCATTTCACAGGTGAGTGAAATTATATACTTCTATACCATCTCTATAAATGTACTTGTTTTACCTAAGATCATTTATAATATTCTTTAGAGCTGTAAAGCACTCCAGAATCTGACAGATTGATCAGCTGTAGGCTATAAAACAGTCATCTGAAGCGTTGTCATACAGTGTTAGTGCTGGATTTTATAAACAGCCTTGCATTTACTAACACAGACTATATCTGAAGTGTTTGATAGTAATTCGCGTTTTCCTCCTGTCGAAAAACGTCACAAGAACAATGTTTAGTGGCTTAATGTGTTACAACAGTGTTTTAAAAAGTCTAAACACTTTATTGATATAGTGTACAACTAAGCACGTGTGGTCAGAACACAAACGAGTCACAGGTAATGAAGTATTAAGCATTCTCCCAAAGTAATAAGTCTGTTATAAGCCAGGTCTAAGCAAAATGCTGAGAATTCAGCATGCGTCTGTAGCTCCGCTCACTCTCCGCCTCTTTGCCCTTATTTGGTATCCCGCGTTTGGTGCGATGACGCGCTAACAAAATGGCGACGGTTGGCCGCGCCTACTTGTAGCTTCTTTTGCAGTGTTCAGAAACCTATGGGTGACGTCACGGATACTACGTCCATATCTTTTACAGTCTATGGTTCTAACCAACACCTGAAATGTATATTTTAGAAATGACTTCTATTTCTTGCAGCTGAACAGCAGAAAACTGACAATGATCACCTCAGGTACACCTCATGTGCTTTATTTAGTGTTAAATGCTAATAATGTGAGTTCGAATGGCATTTTACATGACATTTATTGCTATATACTGAAAGCAGCAGTAGATAGTTCACCCCAGATCTTGAAAATAAAATAAACCCTTTGAAATTAAACTTTAGAACTGTGACTCAGTGCAAACCAGCACATATCAGTGATTCAGCATGTACATTGAATAAAGTTAAAGAGGTTTAATATGTATTAATTAGATTATAAACCATTTCGCTGGAGTGCAGTGAGTGCACTATTCTGTGCTTCTGGATGGCTGTATTTAAGTTTCTATCATGTTTCGTCTGGTGCAAACAGCCAAATTGTTTATCACTACAAATCTCGTCACGTAGCATGTTGTTAGGACACGGGGTTACAATGTAACCTGCTCACCTAATGTTTATGTTCATTATATTTAAATTATTTGCTAATTAATAACCACCTCATGTGGAACTCTGAATCTGCGTCTCATTTTGAAGTCTGCTACTGTCCACTGGAGATCATATTTCGATCCCGGACACACACTTTGAGAGCCTTTCTGACTAAATAAATGAAATGCATGGTTTTCCACCAGGGCAACTCGGGGTGCTGAATTATAATTGGCTAAACTGGCATTAGGCGAGTAAAAAGTACCAAAACAATGACAGACGTTACGGCACGTAATGCACACTTTCAAAGCAGAATATCTGACTTCAGCACTGTTTTTCAGATAAACAAGAATGTTCTCTTAGCATACATACAGCACCTTTAACTGTGTCATATTTTGTGATACTTTTTGCATTTCTTTACATTTAAAATGCTTAATTCTGGTTATTCACTGCTATTACATAGAAAATAAAAAGCAGATTTTTATATTTCTGCCTTTTAAGCACAAAAATAGAAGGGAATATGTCAAAAACATGAGGCTGAGTAAATGGTGACTCATTTGAATTTTTAGCTGAACTATCACTTTAATAACACGTGACCCGTGCAAATGAAATGATGTGATATTACATGTGATATTGTTTCTATTCATACCTGCTCTCCATAATCCTCTCCCCAGCTGTTCTTGATGGCCCAGAAGGGAACGCCATTACCTGCGAATAAAAGCAGACAAATATAACCAGCTTAGAGAAAGATTCGACACAGCTGTAAATCTAAGGAACAACAGTTGCCAAAAGTCTGACCTAGGAAGATGGATATTTTTTTAGCTTTTAGTTAAATATACTGATGTTTATGTTAATGTAGATTTCATATAGCATATACTTGTGATTGGAGAGTGTAAATCGATTATGATCTGTGTTAGTTTCATTTGTGATTAATGCAAGGACATATGCTCATTGGGGAAATTGCAATATGTTCATTCATTCATTCATTTTCTTATCGGCTTAGTCTCTTTATTAATTGGGGGTCAGAATTTGTCCTGTGCATTATATTATTGGCTCTAATCTAGCTCCATACTGCTGTACTCTGAAATGGTCATTTGCATAGCCTTACCGTTAAACACCTCAAGTTCTGATGTGTAAGTGAATGTAACTCACGTTGTCCGAATCCCACAAGCAGCACAGCGTGATCAATCATCCACGGGTTGCAGAAGATCTTCAAAGGATGAGAAACTCCCTTTCTGTAGAACTAAACAGCAATGCAAAAAGGGGCTTTAGAATGTAATTTTAGCATCTCAAACTTGTGCTGCTGCTTTTAAACTTAACTTAAATTGTATTCATTAATATACTCCTGTATATTCAGCTGCTGTGTAGTGCACTACAAACTCAAAATTCTGCCCAAAACATCACAGTCATGGGTCAAAACAAAAAGTTTGAAGCAGCAAAGAGTGAAAGCATAGCCAATGTATTTCTTTATTTTTTCTTAAATAATATTTTTTTGTCATTATACTTCAAAGTAATAGCTTTTACCAATTAGTTTTTTTTTTTAATATAAATTTTAATGTACCAATTGTGATGTACAATACAGATTAAGTATGTTGTAGGTTACACTGGAAAATGATTTTTACCCATATTTAAAAAAAAAAAGAAAAAAAAACTATATATATATTAGTGCTGGGCCGTTAACGGCGTTAACGTGCTGCGTTAACGCGAGACTCTTATCGCGCGATAAAAAAAATATCGCCGTTAATCTATTGTCAAAGTTGGGTTGGGAGCTGGGTCTATTCTACGCAAGCTATGATGACTTTCACCTTGATATATTACCGCGGATGTATACAGTACCTGACCGGTGAGCCGTCTGCTCTATTGAATCAAATCAGCAGGATGCCTGACTCTAACTGCAGTTTCACTTTTCATTTATTCCTTCGTGACAAACTGGGGTAATATAGACGCAAATACGGAGTAAGGACAGGTGAGAGAGTTATGGAGTTTAATAACGCATGCCAAATGGTAAGAAAAAAAAACTTCCGCATTTCGCGATGTGTGTGTGTTTGTGTATGTGTGTGTGCAGTCCTTTCTGACAGCCGCGTGTGGACCTTGTCGGAAAATATGGCGAAAGGTCCTAAAGACCGCGGTGTTTACTTCAATAATGCCACTAAAATCTGCATACTCCACGTCTTAATTCCATTTCTGTTTAGTTCAGTGCTGACTTTAGTCTGATTAAGCTCATCAGAATTTGCTGTTTGGAGCTTATGTAGGCCTACAGTTCAACATTCATGTTTAACTGAATAAACAGTTAGTAAACACAAGTAAGTAAACACATCTTATTGAACATCATTTATTTTCATCACCAATTATCATAGTAGAA